>PISX010002930.1:0-147346 GCA_004024625.1 Mellivora capensis | reverse complement strand
AAACTTCCAAACTCATTTTATGAGGCCAGCATCACCTTGATCCCAAAACCAGACAAGGATCCCATCAAAAAAGAGAATTACAGACCAATATCCTTGATGAACACAGACGCGAAAATTCTCACCAAAATACTAGCCAATAGGATTCAACAGTACATTAAAAGGATTATCCACCATGACCAAGTGGGATTTATTCCAGGGCAGCAAGGTTGGTTCAACATCCGCAAATCAATGTGATACAACACATTAATAAAAGAAAGAACAAGAACCACATGATACCCTGCACTTCTTAATAACATTTTCCCCCTGAGTACTATTGGTGTTGCCCTCAGCCCCGCCCCTCTCCCCCTTGGGCGGAGCCTGCAGAGCACCACGTGACCTGCAGGGTGCAGAAGCAGAAGCATCCCCACCGACTCTCTTGAAAGGATCGGTGAGCAGAGGATTGGAACAGGCAGGAGGATGTCTGTGACTTTCCCTCCCCCAAAGATCTTTCCCAGCTGCCCTCAAACACTCTCAGGAGTTGCGCTGACTTTAATCCTCAGCCTGGAGGTGGACGTGGAGCAGCCAGCTGGCGTGAAATTTGGCATTAGGCTTCCGTTTATGTCGTCTCTTGACCTGCCAGTCACTGACGCATAAAGGAAATTAATCAATTAAATATTGATTTTAGGGACGCCTGGGTGGCTCAGTCGGTTAAGCGGCTGCCTTCGGCTCAGGTCATGATCCCAGTGTCCTGGGATCGAGTCCCACATCGGGCTCCTTGCTTGGCGGGGAGCCTGCTTCTCCTTCTGGCTCTGCTGCCACTCTGCCTGCCTGTGCTCTCTCTCTCCCTCTCTCTGGCAAATAAATAAATGAAATCTTTAAAAAAATAAAAATAAATAAATATTGATTTTATGTGCCATTTCCTTTCAAGCGATTCTCAAATACTGCTTGATCAATGGACATTTAAAACCTTTGCCACCTAAACAAATCATCACCGAGGTCTTTCCAGATATAGACTCAGAAACCAAGGCCATGCTGGGCTTCCTTATCTGTGCTTGGCTGGGGAATCTTAGCTACTTAAAACCTGCTTTTGATACATAAAACTTAGTAGCAGAATAACTTTGGAAATTTGCTAAAATCATATGTAAATCTCATTGATATGTACAGTGTACAGATTAGGGGCTCTGTAGAAAATGAGAGAAGGCTGAGAGAAACATGGGGTGGGTGCCATGAGCAGCTTTTGGAGGGTGAGTGTTTTGATTCAGAGCCTACAGTCCTGCTGCAGCCTACAGACAGTGGGACCCCGCATTGTGGGCACTGTTAGAGTGACTCTGATTTAAATGAGTTCATCAGCTTGGAGAGGGAGCTTCTCCAGAATCACCAACTTTGTTTGAAAGGAAGTTTTGGTGAGGTCACTTGACATCTTTAAAGACAAATCCGGGGGCGCCGGGATGGCTCAATTGCTTAAGCATTTGCCTTTGGCTCAGGTCATGATCCCAGAGTTCTGGGATCAAGTTCAGGGTCCCTGCTCAGTGGGGAGCCTGCTTCTCCCTCTCTCTTTGCCTCTCCCCCTTCTGGTGCACGCTCTCTCTCTCACTCTCTCTCTCTCTTTCTTTCTCTCAAATAAATAAAAAAATTCGAAAACACCACCACCACCACCACCACCACCACCACCAACAGCAACAACAAAACAACCAAATCCACATTGACGCAATGCTCTGTACAATTGCTGTTCCAGCATTTGTGTGTGTCTAATATTTGTCAGCAAGCCTTACTTTATTTCTCTTTTTTATTGACTGCTTGCCATGAGCTCCATCCCGTGAAAAGTGCTGTAAGCTTCACAGAAAAATACTGAGTCCTTCTATCTTACCTGAAATGCACCCCATTCATTCAGGGGAAAGGCATAGAGACCCAACATAGCGAGATGGTAGATGGAATTGGTTTGGTAGAAAATGTCTTACATTAATAGGTAAATACACAACAGGAAATCTAAATTTGGATGTTGTTGTCAGAATGTAGAGATTGAGATGTTTCACTTGAAAATTGAGAGTACAGCCTCCTCTTGAAAAATATCAGATGATTCACAAACACAGATCCCATGTTCCCTCATGCCAGCAACCAGCTGGACCTGAATAGTGGCTACATCCTTTTATTGAGAAATAATAGCTTCCAATTCATCACAGCCCCCACTGGCTATACTTACCTTGCTCCAGTAGGAATTTGTATTTATAACCCTTGGAATCGTTATGTAAGACACACACACAAATAAAAATGCAGGACAGGATACGGATCCGTGATCAAATATCTGCTACAGATAAAGGCCATGAGAGGAATGACAAAATGACTAAAGTCACCTGGATATGACTTGGCTCCCTGGACATTCCTATTTGTCACAATTGTTTCAGAGATGTCTTCAAAAATGACGGATAGGTATGAAATGAAAAAAAGTTTTTAAAGATTTTATTTACTTGTCAGAGAGAGAGAGAGAGAGAGAAGGACAAGCAGAGGGGGCATCAGAGGCAGAGGGAGAATCAAGTTCCCTGCTGAACAAAGAACCCAATGTGGGGCTCGATCCCAGGACCTCAGGATCATGACCTGAACCGAAGGCAGACACTTGACCAGCTTAGCCACCCAGGTGTCCCATGAAATGAAATTTTTAAATGCCTTGGAAAAATAAACAAGGAAAGAATTAATACTACCACCTTAATGATGATCGTGTTTGTGGCTCGCATTTCTGTATACTTTTGTAAGAGAAGAGGAGTAGTGTATAGCTATGGCTAATTCAGTCATAATGCTCATGGGAAACATGTTGCCATATGAATGGCTTCCATCACATGATATACAAGGAGGGGATGAGGCCTTTGGAGTGATAAAGTTGGTGTGGCCTGGAAGGATGACTGATGCAACAGTAGCCACTGGACAGGCATGTGCCTTGATTTCTAATGGTTGATATGATCCCAAGATCAAGCTGTGAGCAAGAGGTCAAGTGTAAGATGGCCAACAGGGTGATATATAACCAGAAGGACATATCAGAGAAGGGCTGAGAGAGACTCCATAGGTTTGGCAGTTAAGATGACTGTCAGGGTGAACATGTGTTTTTGCTTTTGTATTTTTGTCTGCACACTTTTGTTCTCTTTTCCTCTGGAAACACTAGAAGGTCTTTTCCCACTTAGTTCATGTGGTTCAGGTGGGCTGACTCCGCACCATGGAACCAGGGGGAGGCCCATAATTCAGACTTGACATATGAGGGTTTTCATGTCCCTTTCTCTGATTGTTTCAGGATGGGCATGTGACCAAAGCTGGGACACATGCAAGCAAGTGAGGCTTGGGAATTTTGCTGTCATTACCAGGAAAGAACAACCCCTCCTTCTGGTAGGGTTATGCAGCTGGCAGGATGGCAGCCAGGAATTTCAGGAGGCCATCCTTGCAGTCACGGTAGGAGACTCTGCCCAAGACAAACGTCATTAGATGGAAGGGGAGACATGGAGACCTGTTGGTGGTGGCGTGCTCCAACCATGCCTAACCCACACAGAGCTGCAGTTCACTTCCTCTCCTTGGGTGCTGCTCCTTTGTCTTAATGTGGTTGGGGATTGCGTAATCTTGCTGAGACAGAGCTTTTTCTCTGATGAATCAAGAAAATGCTTACTCGTCTCTCTAGCTGTTACACTTTGAAGCTCAGTATGTGTGGCTTGGTTTCCCCCTGCTGCCCTAACCTCTGGGCTTCTCTGACCTGGGCTCCTTTCTTAGGTTGCCTGAGTGTCAAACCCCTGAATCTGTAGGACATTTTTACTCACAAGATGTGTCTCCTACTTTTTCCTTCTCCTATGGCTATGGGGAAAGGAACAATAGGGTCATACTTAGTAAGCAAACACTGACCCTCCCATGGAGGTTGCAGTTGCCGATCTGGAATCCCTTTTTAGTACTTTGGAAGCCTGTGGTCCTTTCTTTGGTACAATGAATGGAAGGAACATTGGGAAGGGGAGGGGTTCTGGAGCCAGGCAGGGCAGAATCAGAATACCCTCTCTGCCAGGTGTACATCTTAGACTTTAGGTAAGTTACTGAACTTCTCTGAATCTCAGTTTCCTAAATCTCTAATGTGAAAATAATAACTGCTCCATAGGGTTGTTATAAAGATTAAAGGATTACGGGCTCCTGGGTGGCTGACTTTTGATTTTGGCTCAGGTCATGATCCCAGCATCATGAGCTTGAGCCCCATGTTGGGCTCCACGCTGAATGTGGAGCCTGCTTGGCATTCTCTCTCTCTCCCTCTGCCTACCTGCCCTCCATCTGTGCTCTCTCTTTCTCTAGGGAAAAAAAAAAGATTAAATGTGATTATGTAGGCAAAGCTCTTGGCACATAACTGGAGCTCACTAAAGGGTGGCTTGTGATGACTGTTTATGAGTGAGTTAGTGAGAGTCTGTGCCATGTTGTGGTTCATAGCATGGTCTATGGACTGAGACCACCTGGGTCCTCTTCTCACCTTTACTTCCTATACAGCATCTTCATGACTCAGTTTCTTTTTTTTTTCAAGATTTTATTTATTTATTTGATTGAGAGAGACAGCCTGTAAGCACAAGCAGGGATTGGGGGGTAGAGGGAGAGGGAGAAGAAGACTCGCCATGGAGTAGGGAGCCCAATGTGGGACTCGATCCCAGGACCCTGGGATCATGACCTGAGCCAAAGGCAGACACTTAACCGACTGAGCCACCCAGGTGCCCCACATGGCTCCATTTCTTTATTTACAAATGGGAACTACAGCAATAATGAAATTTTTACCTTGTAAAGTTATTATGTGATGTAAAGGATTTAATGAATACAAAGTACCTAGTGTCAGGTACACAGCAAGCTGCCAATAGTTTCCAGTTTGTTGTAAGCATAAATCTCATATTTAGTGGCACATCTAATATCTTTAAAAATATGAAGCAGATCATTTTTATATATCTTTTTCCATACAGCAAAATTATTTTCAGTAATAATTACATAACAATTAATGAAATTGCTACAATCATCATTCTTGTATTTATCCTTTAGCTCTAAAACAATAAGGAATTTTAAAAGATTAGATTCAATTTCAAAATATTATTCCAATTCGATGAGATATTTCACATGTGAATCAAACTTTGTTTTTACCAAATCAAAGAATTACACCTAGCTGTTTGTACTGTTTCTCCATGTTACATACAAATGAAAACTACTTGTCACAAGGAATGACAAAACTGAAGTCACTCAAATTCCTCATTTTTGCATCCCTCATTATATGATTGTTTAGTTTGAGTCTACCATATAAATGTTGGAATGTGTCACACTCTAGGGGTTAGAGACACATGCCACGTTGGAAGCAAGCTGGAGCAATTCGGAAACTTCACAGAATTATTCTCTTGAGATATACCCTGTAGCTGAGTTCCAATGTGGGGGGGTGCAGAAGCAGGAGTTGGTCTGAATTACCTCATGTTTAGAATGTAATATTTATGAGGACGTAGGTGATAAAAATGTGCTAATTTGAAGCTTACATATATATTGTTAACTCAACTGATAATGCAACAATTATTTAGAATTTAGACTAAGAAAAGATGTTTTTTTTTTACCGTGAAACATTGAGGGACAAAGCCAGAAAACACAAAGATAAATGGAGTTATAGCCTATGTTTGTGGGTTGAAGGAATTGATATTATTAAAATGTCTATACTATCCAGACCCATCTACATATCCAGTGCAATCTGCATAAAAAATATAAATGCAGGTGCCTGGGTGGTTCAGTCAGTTGTGCATTGGACCCTTGATTTCAGCTTGGGTCATGATCTCAGGGTCGTAGGATCGAGCCCCCGGGTCTGACTCCATGCTGGGCATGGAGCCTGCTTGGTATTCTTTCTTTTCCTCTCCTTCTGCCCCTCCTGTACCCAGAGCTCTCTCTCTCTAAAAAGAAAAGAAAAAAAGAAAAAAAATACAAAGGCGTTTTTCACAGACATAGGAAAAATAGTCTCAAAATTCATGTGGAATTACAAGAGACCCCAAGGAGCCAAAGCAATGTTGAGCATAAAGAATAAAGCTAGAAGCATCATGTCACCTGATTTCAAGATATACCTCAAAGTTATAGTAATCAAAAGAGCATGGTACTGGCCTAATAGTAGACATATAGACCAATGGAACAGAAAGATAGCCCATAAATAAATCCAGACAATTTGCAGAGGACACACAAGGGAGAAAGGACAATGTCTTCAATAAATGGCATTGGGAAAACTGAGTATCCACAAACACAAAATGAAATTGGACCCTTTTCTCACTCCCTATACAAAGATGATCCCAAAATATATTAAATACTTAAATGTAAGACTTGAAACTGTAAAACTACTAGAAGAGAACAGAAGGGGAAAATCTTCTTGACATTGGTCTGGGCAATGCTTTCTTTGATATGACCCCAAAAGCACAGGCAACAAAGGCAAAATTGGCAAATGGGATTGTATCAAGTTACAGAGCTTGCGCACAGCAAAGGCAACAATCAACAGAATAAAGAGGCAACTTATGAAGTGGGAGAAAATGATGTAAATCATGCATCTGGTAAGGTGTTAATATCCAGAACATGTAAGGAACTCAAACAACTCAATAACAAGAAAACAAAGAACCTGATTAAAAACAGGCAAAGTACCTGAACAGACATTTCTTGAAAGAAAACTCAACGAATGGCCAGCCCGTATATAAAAAGGTGCTCAACATCACTCATAATCAGGAAAATGCAAATCAGGACCACAATTATATATCACTTCCTACCTGTTAAAATGGCTATTATCAAAAAGACAAAAGATAATGAGTATTGGTGAGAATATGGAAAAGGGGCTTGTATAGTATTGGTGGGAATGTAAATTAATGCAGCCACTATGAAACACAGTATAGAGGTTCCCTAAAAAATTAAAAATAGAATTACCATATGATCCAATAATTCCACTTCTGGGTATATGTCCAAAGGAAATAGCAGGGTGATGAAAAGATATCTTTGGTCCCATGTTCTAGTGTAGCATTATTCATGATGACCAAGATATTGAAACAACATAAATGTCCATCAATGGGTGAATGAATAAAACAAAGGTGGTATGTCCACGCAATGGAATATTATTCAGCTTTTAAAAAGAAGGGAAATCTGCCATTTCTGACAACCTGGATGGATCTGGGGGACATTATGCTAAGTGAAATAAGCCAGGCATAAAAAATCAAAAACTTAAAAAAAAATCAAGAACTGTATGATCTCATTTATATGTGGAATTTTAAAAAGTTGAAATCACAGAAGCACAGAGTAGAATGGTGATTATCTGGGGCTGGTGAGGACAAAGTAGGGAAATGGGGAAATATATTTGTCAAAGGCTACAAAATTATAGTCATGAAGGATAAATAAATCTAATGTACCCTTGATGACTATAGTTAATAATAATGTACGAAAAAAACACTGGAGACCTGCTAAGAGAGTAGATTTCCGATGCTCTCATTACACAAGAAAGTGGTTAACTATGTGTGGAGATGGTATGTTAATTCGCTTGACTCAGTAATCAGTCCACTATGTAGCAAATCTTCATATCAAATCATCATCTTGTATGCCTTCAATATATAAAACTTTTATTTAAAAAAGGAATGAAGACTTCATTCATGTTACAATATGGATGAACCTTGGAAACACTTTGCTAAGAAAAAGAAACCAGATGCAAAAAAACATATATTCTGTGTTTTCACTTATAGGAAATGTCCAGAATTGGCAAATCTATAGGAAGAGAAAGCAGATTAGTAGTTGTCTTGGATTGGGAGACTGGAAGGGCCATAGCTAAAGAGTACAGGGTTTCTTTGGGGAATGATGAAAATGTTCTAAAATTTATTGTAGCAATAGTCACACAACTCCATGGATATACTAAAAACCATTGAATTGTGCAAAATTGTATGGTGCATGAATTATATATCTCAATAAAGCTGTTACTGAAAAAAGAAAAAGATCTTCAGACAGGAGTATTTATCGCTGACAAAGAATTGCTAATACATGGTGATAGTGGAAAGAAAATCAATTTAGTCAGTTCTATTATTGCTTCCAAAATCTCTCCAATGAATAAATAAATACATAAATATCTCTATAATGAGCCTTCTATCTCTCTAGCGCCTGGCTTGTAGTAGGTCCCTAACAAATATTTACTGACTTAATTAATAAAAGATAGCAAGTACCTTGATCAGGGGGAGTACCTGCCTCTAAGAGGGTCACCTATTCTAACTTCAGAGGGTAAAGAAAGCTTCCCCAGCCAGTGGCATTGAAGATGAGCTTCGAAAGATGTATAAGAGGTTCTTAGGCCAGGAGAGTGAGGATGAGGGCTTTGACAGGAGGCACAACATGTGTGAAGGCCTGGAGGCAAAAGTGAAAGGATTATAAATTGGCCAGAAAGATGGGATGGTGGAGGGAGAAGCATGAAGGCAAGGAGAGGAGGAGGAAGGAAAAGAGAAGGCCACAGTGGCAGGGGCCACATCAAAATGTGCTTTGCAAAGACTTGTTGCAAATTTTTGACATTATCCTTAGGGAATTCAGAACAAGCTTTAGGTATCACAGGGATTGCTGCAGGGTGGGAGGTTAGATTTCCTCTGGGAAGGGTCATTTTGGCCGCAATGCAAAAGATCAGTTAAAGAGGGCAGAGCAGGTAATTTGGCAAATGGGCTTAAGAGGCAGTTGGAGTCATCCAAACAAGGGGCAACTGGTGACCTAGGAAAGTATAATGGCTGGGATCTGACCATGGAGAAGTGGCCTGAGAGATATTTGGGAAATAGTTGATGTGGAGTGAGGGAGGGTAAGAGGCAACAATGGCTTTCAGCCATATCTGTGCTCCAGCAGTGGGTTAACCATGATGCATGGATTGATAACAATGTATTTCTTCATGGCAAGTTTTAGATGTCTGTGAGATATCTCTGTGGAATTATCTAGAAGGGTTAGGTGTACACATGTGAGGCTGAGGAAAGTGACCTTGGCTGGAGAGTCAGATTTGGGAGTTATCCAGACACACACAGATGGCAGGAGACCACATGGAACTGAGCAGGACTAAGTAGACTATGAAGGGAAGAGGACCAAGATGGAACCCTACAGAAACAAAGCCTTGTTGGCATGAAAATATTGCACTGGGAGAAATGGGAACAACAGAGGCAAATTTATTCTCATTTTTTCCCCTAATAGCAGCCATCCCTAGTATGAACGGGCACTTGGGCTTCTTTCTTTTAAGTGTAACGTTCAGTCATCACCCTTTCTGGGGTAGATGAAGTCTCTTCTTGAAAACTTGCTGTATTTATATAAGCTTAAGGTAAACACAATCTAGAACAAATACTGCAGCATTTTTTTTTTTTTGGCCTGTCAGAAACTGCCTGTCCCAAAGAACTGATAGTGGAGAAAGAGGCAGGGGTTTGGCAGAGGGCCCATTGAGCTTCCTGGGGAAACAGTCATACTCTAGAAAACCTCATAGACACAACTCCCTTTGAGGTGCAACATTATTAGAACCTACCAGCTAGACTGGGATAATCCAACACAAGACCTAGGTGATCTTGCCTTGTGATGAGTCTGTGGGGGCTTGGTGTTTTGCTCACATGTATGTCCTGCACAATCTGGCTGCAAGATAGGTATGTGATTGTGTAAGATTGGTGTTCAAGAGTGAGACTGTTTCCATGTGGCAGGATATTGATGCTTATCCATATAAGACATGGTTTTCATGGACAGCTAAATAGAAGCCTGTAGAAGAGGTATTTGAACTCCCTACCAATACGGACAGGTGACTGTAATCAGTAATTATTGACTAAAGGGAAGGTATTACTGTTCTGTGTTTGAACCTCAAGCAAGTAAAAAGGTCATGGAACATGAAGACCTTCGTGAAGAAGTTTTTCAAGAACATTACCCTATACAGTCTCCCTCCCCCTACAACTCTCCTTTCCCCTACTCTGAAATAGAAAATCTGGAGAAATGTTTACTTGGCCAGTATAGAAAACACTTGGTATCACTGGAAATACACAGCAAACTCTCTTTGCCCTTAAATGAATCTGACTGCATTTTAGAGTAGTTTTTTCCCCTCTTAGTATGTGATGTTTGAAAATTTTCTAAGTATCATTAGACAGTGTGGGTCTCTACATAGTCTATGTTTCTATATGCTGTATAGAAGTGTAAAATGGTGGTTGAAAAGAGGTGTCCAAGAGATGGGGGTTGTACAGTTTCAATTAGGATTCCTTCTCCCTTTTAAAAACCTCTTTAATCAATTGAAAAGAACTTTCAGGGGTGCCTGGGTGGCATGGTCGGTTAAACATATGACTCTTGGTATTGGCTTGGATCATGATCTCAGGGTCATGGGATCCAGCCCCAAGTTGAGCCCTGTGTGGAGCTTAGCTCAGAGTCCACTTGTAGACTCTCTACCTTTGTCCCCGCACCCCCTGATCCTTCTCTCTTATTCTCTCTCTCTCTAAAACAAGTAAGTCTTTAAAAGAAAAAAAGAACTTTCAAATCTGACTTTTCCTCATTTCTCCATGTCGCAAAACATGGCCATGTGATTCTGAATGCAATATGGGACAATCTGATGGTAAAATGTTGCTTAATTAGGAACACACAAGAAGCAATGTTAATTCATATTTATTTGCTGATAAACTCAGGGATCATTATTTATAGTACTTTTTAAAAAGTTATAAAATGTTTTCTTTGGTTTAGGGAAAATAATTAGGAGTAATGCAATAGTTAAATTTAACAAATTTCCTTCTTTCCTTTGGGTGTCTCTCATTTGAACACTCTCATTTATTTCTATTAAAAATTTTAAAAGTGTTCCTTAATTGCCTTTGTCAGTAGTTATTATATTCAAGATTTCTATTAGTTTTTAAATGTCCCATTTTATTTCCTTCATTTTTCTCATTAAAGAGACTGGTTAGAAAAATGAATTCAATTCAGTAGCCAACAATTGCCCATCCACTGTAGATTCTGCTAGTAAATTGTATGTTGGTTCTTATAGCACCCTTGAGAACACAGTGAGGATTTTGAAAAACCAAGTTTGACTGAAAAAAAAAAGATCTTCTGTTGTGGGTTTTTTAGAGCAGATTGAAGAGCTTAAAGAGCACTTTTAAAAATATGGTGATGTGATACAATTAATGCAGTAAATGTAGATTAACTTTATTTATTTATATATAAGCCCTGTCTATCTTGGTTGGCAGCCATTTGAAGCAACTTAAAAGAATATAAGAAATAAAATAAAATAGAAAAAAATTTCAGGACCTTGAAATATAGGTAGACTAGAGTGTAAAAACTGGGGGAAATTAAAATGAATAAGCCATATTAACATAATATAGCTATCAAAAGTGAGTTGAGTCAAGGAATTGGATCTCTCCATCTGTCAGTTTTCCTCCACAGGACTTCTGTTGAGAATTAGCACAGCAAGAAAACCCAAGAACTGGGTTCTGTCCTTGAAAGAAGAACCCTTGAAAGGAAAGTGAAATCACCTAGTCTCTGTGCTTAGAAGTAATAATTCTGCCAAAGAAAGGGGCTAGCAATTACCACAGTGGTCTCCTATCCCCAAGACAATTGAAATTACAGGTAGACTAAAAGTAGCTTAGTTATAGCCCAACTGCCAGTCATCATAATTCCTCATTGAATCAAGGTGAGGGGATTCTCAACCAATTTCCCTGACATTGGAAAGTGCGTATCAATTTATAGTCTCTAATTTCTTTTACTCAAGTGTCTAGCATTCAATAAAAATGTGACACAGGAAACTCCAATCCATAATCAAGAGAAAAAATAGCCAGTGAGACAGACACACTCATACACCTGTCACACATTGCTTGTTGAGATGTAAAATGGCGCAAGTTTGGAAAACAGTTTCATACAGTTTTGTATAGTTAAATATACACTTACCAAAAGACCTAGCAATTCCACTCTCAGATATTTAACCAAAAGAGAAGAAACATGTCCCAGGAGAGATCACAAATGTTCATAGCAGCAAAGCCTAGAAATGTTCAGCAGGTGAAGTTCCTCAGGATAAAGGAACTATTTCCAGTTGAAAGGAAAGAACTGCAAGAAGGCACAAAGTGTTCTTGAAAAGATACATATATGAGTACATGCAAAAGATTATTGACTGCTTAAAGCAGCATAACCATATCTTATGGTGTTTATAGCATATGAAGTTAAATATAAAATCACAATAACAGAAAGAGTAGGGGTGGTTAATCAATTATAAGGCTATAATTTTAAGGTGATAAAATTGGTGTTGTGCTTCCTGGAAGCCAAAGCAAAAAGTGAAATATTACTATTTCCAAAATCAATGTGTCCATAGGAAAATCTATTCTTACTCCTCAAGAGAAAAAAAAACACATTTTTCGTAAGCGCTAAAATAAAATTTTGATTTGCTATTTTTGGACAGGACCCTGAATATAGTAGATGGTATACTAAAACAAAACAAAACAAAAAACCCCCACCCTCTCTATAATAAATGAATTAATAGGTTTGTTTAGCATTTTCCTAAAACAT
Source organism: Mellivora capensis (assembly GCA_004024625.1). NCBI lineage: Eukaryota > Metazoa > Chordata > Mammalia > Carnivora > Mustelidae > Mellivora > Mellivora capensis. The sequence goes on along the minus strand of PISX010002930.1, from coordinate 134,878 downwards.
CTCACAAGCCAAAGCCTGGGTGAAGGCTATTCTCCTGGTGAGAGGCACAGCATGATTTATTGCTCAACTTGAAATTGTTATCTGGTTGGTCAGAAGGCCATTTCTCCTCACCTTCATGTCACATTAATATCTTGAGAAAACACATTCATGAACTTATTTGGAACTTACTTAAGTCCTGACATATCAACAACTGCCTTGAATATACATGTTCTATTATACCGATTAAAAAGTAGAGATTGGAAGAGTAGATTAAAAAACACCATCCAACAGATGCTGTCTATAAGAAATTCATTTTAAATACTTGGCACTAGAAAAATTTGAAACAACAAAACCCTGCAAAACATGTATTTTTCTCAAGTCAGTAAAAATTTATCCAATACATTTGTAAAGTAATTTGGCAAGCTGCTTATTAAAGGCTAAAATCCATAACAAAAATAAAATGAAAGCAACATAGACACTTTCTATCTCAGTAACTTGTAGGTAGCATGTGTTTACTAAGTGAATATTTTGGATCAAATTGGGATCTTTTTCAGTGTATTCACACCACATCAGCTCTGCAATTGATCCAATTCAGTTATTAGGATAGAGATTTGAAAATATTGCATTTTGAACGGAAAACTAACACTTTTACCCCCAAGAACATGGTTATTGCCCAAACAAAGAGAGATTATATTTGAATTAAAGAAGAGAAAAAATTAAAGTTAACCAGAGCTCAGATCTATTGGTATGTACTGAAATACTTTTTTTTTAAAATCACTCTTCTAGTATGGAAAAAAAAAGTTTGCACCAACAACTTTAACTGTTTTTACTCCTTTTTGACGGGAAAATAATTTTTTAAAATTATATTTCCCCTTCCTCTTCCAGGAATTTTTGAGCAATACAACTATTTGCATCACTACAATGAAGTCAGGGAATATTTTTTCAATATGTTAGTTATAGAAATAGAAGTTTACATAATCAAGAAGTTTGCATAATCTTAATACTAAAAACTGATAAAAGAGCACAAAATAAGAAAAGAAGTATTAGTTTGGAATACAGAGGCTATAATCCTGAGTTATGTATTAGCAAGTATAATATAATGTCTCAGGCTCAAATCAGGGGAAAAGAAAATCCCTTAGCATGAATTCCTATGTCTGTATAATCACTTATGGCTCCACACAGTTTGATGAAAAGAAGTCCTACAAGTTGAAGTTGTCAAAGTACTTTATTTCATTAAAAAAAAAAAGGCCAAAAAAAACACTTTGGTGTTAGTTATTCTGAGTAATGGAATATAATCCTGTCTGCTTATGGCTTTTCTGATTTTATATTGCTATGGTAAATTATGAGCAACTTTATGATGGGATTCTTGATTTACTTTTTTAAAAAGACATTAGCTCTATTATTTATTAATTCTAACAGATTTCTTCTATAAACACTCCATAAATATTAACATATCTGATGGATTGAAAAGATCTGATGAAAGTAAAAAAAAATTATGCCTGATATATGGTGGTGATTTGACAACATTCTCCTTTTATGTTGTTTGTTCTTTATTGTTTTTGATAGCAAAAGGTGCAATTAATTAACAGCTCATGTCAGTGAAAGAAAAAGCTGTAGTGTTTATATGTAGTGAGTTTTAGATTCTTCTACCAGGAATAAATGCATCATTATTTCTAGAAGTTTATGGGTTTTGGAATTCAAATTCCTGGTTCCTGGATTCAAATTTTACTAAAAAAAAGTTTTCTTTAATTTGCTCCTAGAGATTATTTTCAGCAGAATCAAAGATTTTATTATTAAACTGGAGAAATAACCAGTGTCACATTGTCACATTTTCCCTTTTAGAAGGTCTTTTGAAAATGAGATAGACCTGGGGCTTCCATCTTTGAGAAGATTTCCACAATATATGGATATTAATTAAGTGTTTAAGTAATCATTGTGATGGTAGGCTGGGTGGTGGGGGAGAGACTCAGACAAATGGACTGACAGAATGAGAGAGAGGCTGAAAAAGTAGAGTAATAGCATAGAGTAATGAATGCAGAAACCCATGTGGCAGGGAATGCTTGTCTTAATATCTTTTAGTAACATAGCTCCTTTCTATATTTAGTTCAGGAATTTAAAAATTAAAGCTATTAACAAGTTAAAATTCTAGGAGCACTTGGATGGCTCAGTGGGTTAAGCCTCTGCCTTCAGCTCAGGTCATGATCCCAGGGCTCTGGGATGGAGCCCCACATCGGGCTCTCTGCTCAGCGGGGAGCCTGCTTCTCCCTCTCTCTCTGCCTGCCTCTCTGCCTACTTGTGATCTCTCTCTCTGTCAAATAAATAAATAAAATCTTAAAAAAAAACAACTTAAAATTCTAGACCATGGTGACTTCCCCTTCCAGGGTCCCCTCCCCACCACACCCCCACCAATTTCAACATGCAAATAGAAAAGATGACTATCAAGAAGCGCATCAGTGTTTTCCCCATGGACAAGAAATATGTGGCTAACAAATGTGTATGTACTATTTTAAGTTACCACAGGTATTTCTTCAGTATCGTCTGTGTCTGGCACGATGCTAAGAGGCTTCCTTATACTGTTTCCCTATCATTTACTGCAAACCTGTGAAGTAGGTGCTATGATTATTTCAATTTTTTTAATACATGAGAGCATAAAAGCCTAAAAACAGATCACTAATAAAACTGAATTGCCCATGGAGAAAGTTATTCTCTTTTAAATTGTTTCATTCCTTGTGATTTCAACAAAGAAGTCTCAGGAGTTAGTATGTTTTTAACACCTCTGAAACATTGGCTAATCAATTTCTTTCCCAAGCGTTCTCTTTCTTACCCTCCACAAAGATAAAGCCCAGGTTCAGAGCCCCTGGAAAGCAATAATCTGTAAATAAATTGTAGCAACATTGTGTTGTTTTATTTCTATTTTTACCGTATAGTTTCAGGGATACTAGTATTCCATATTTACTAAGAGCCCAAATTGCCTTTTGAAATTAATTTAAGTAGAAGAATAGTGAGTAATTTAAAGATATGAGTAAATAATGGTAATATTTATAAGGTAAGTAAGAGACCAGTTTGGGAAATAGTGTAAAAGGCACGGCTTGCTGTTTTAGTCATTGACAAAAGTTTGTGCATACTTTAAAGTCCACTTGCATCTGAGGCACACATTTTCCAGAGATTTTTAAGTGATGTTTGTAGCACTGGGGTTGGCAATAACTGATGGTTCTGAAATTCAATGTCTTTGACTATATAGACCTAAGTTGATCAAACCAACATGAATTCTATGTGCATTTGTGATTTTTTAGTTTAGGAATAAAGAGAAATATAAATGAACATGAAAGAGAAAATTTAAAACTTTACATATCCTTGGTTAGGGCAAGACAGGTCTGAACTTCCATTTTTTTTTGGTAACAAATACTTATTGATCATTTTGTATGTCAATCATTTTGCTAAATGTCTTAAATATGTTTTTACACTTAATTCCTGCAACAGTCTCATAGTATAAGACCACTGTTGTCTTGGCTTTAAGAAACCATAATAGATTATCATAGATTAAGAAACTTGATCACTATACCAAATGTCAAGTGTTGAGTCTTCTTACGTAATACCTAACATTCATGATGGCAACATTTCCTCTCCCCGACTACCTGCTATACCCTGGTCACTGTGCTAGGCATTCTGTGGATATTCTCCTCAATTTCTTAACAACTATACAAAGGTAAGAGTTAACCCAGGAATGGATGAAGGAAGTAGCTTAGAGATGTTTAACAGCTGATCCACAATCATATGGTTTGTACGTGGCAGAGCCAAAATTTGATTCTAAATTCCCTGGTTGTACATGGTTTTTACATCATACTCTTCTCTGTTCCTTTACTCCTCCCACTTTTAATTTCTAAGGAAATTAAGAGAAGGAAAAAGAAATCTAATCTTCTATATTCAACATTTTTGATGCTCCTCATTTCTTTGAATAGATCGGAGTTTCTATGTGGATCAAATCCATTAGCCTGAAGAATTTTCTTCAGTTATTATAATACAGATAGTTATTGACAAACTACCTCAATTTTTGCTTATCCAAAAATGCGTTTATTTTCTCCAAATTATTAAAAGAGATATTTTACTGGAGAAAAAATTCTGATTTGACAGCATTTTCTTTCTTATTTTTAAATTAACATATAATTAACATATAATGTGTTATTTGTTTCAGGGGTACAGGTCTGTGATTCATCAGTCTTACAAAATTCATAGTACTCACTATAGCACATGCCCCCTCCCAATGTCCATCACCCAGCCACCCCATCCCTCCCACCCCCCTCTGCTCCAGCAACCTTCAGTTTGTTTCCTGAGATTAAGAGTCTCTTATAGATTGTCTCCCGCTCTGGTTTCATCTCCCCTCCCCTATGATCCTCTGTCTTGTTTCTCAAATTCCTCATATCAGTGAGATCATATGATAATTGTCTTGTTCTGACTGACTTATTTAACTTAGCATAATACCCTCTAGTTCCATCGACGTCATTGCAAATGGCAAGATTTCAGGGGTTTTTGATGGCTGCATCATATATATATATATCTATATCTATATATAGATATATATATATATTCACTTCTTCTTTATCCATTCATCTATTGATGGAGATCTAGGTTCTTTCCATCGTTTGGCTATTGTAGACATTGCTACTGTAAACATTCGGGTGCACGTGCCCCTACAGATCACTACGTTTATACCTTTGGGGTAAATACACAGTAGTGCAATTGCTGGGTTGTAGGGTAGCTCTATTTTCAGCTTTTTGAGGAAACTCCATGCCGTTTTCCAGAGTGGCTGCACCAGTTTGCATTCCCACCAACAATGTAGAAGGGTTCTCCTTTCTCCACATCCTTGCCAACACCTGTCATTTCCTAACTTGTTAATTTTAGCCATTCTGACTCCTGTGAGGTGATATCTCACTGTGGTTTTCATTTGTATTTCCCTGCTGTTCAGTCATGCTGAGCACTTTTTCATGTGTCTGTTGGCCATTTGGATGTCCTTCTTGCAAAAGTGTCTGTTCATGTCTTCTGCCCATTTCTTGATTGGATTATTTGTTCTTAGGGTGTTGAGTTTAATAAGTTATTTATAGATTTTTGACACTAGCTCTTTATCTGGCATGTCTTTTGCAAATATCTTCTCCCATTCTGTTGGTTGTCTTTTGATTTTTTTGACCGTATCCTTTGCTGTGCAAAAGCTTTGTATCTTGATGAAGTCCCAATAGTTCATTTTTGCCCTTGCTTCCCTTGCCTTTGGTGATGTTTGTAGGAAGAAGTTGTGGCAGCTGAGGTTGAAGAGATTGCTATATGTGTTCTTCTCAAGGATTTTGATGGACTCCTCTCTCACACTGAGGTCATTCATCCATTTTGCGTCTATTTTTATGTGTAGTGTAAGGAAATGGTCCAGTTTCATTCTTCTGCAAGTGGCTGTCCAATTTTCCCTACACAATTTGTTGAAGAGACTGACTTTTTTCCATTGGACATTCTTTCCTGCTTTGTTGAAGATTAGTTGACCATAGAGTTGAGGGTCCATTTCTGGGCTCTCTATTCTGTTTCATTGATCTATGTGTCTGTTTTTGTGCCAGTACCATACTGTCTTGATGATTACAGCTTTGTTATAGAGCTTGAAGTCTGGAATTGTGATGCTGCCAACATTGTTTTACTTTTTCAACATTCCTCTGGATATTCAGGGTCTTTTTTGGTTCCATTTAAATTTTAGGATTATTTGTTCCATTTCTTTGAAAAAAGTTGATGGTATATTTTGATAGGGATTGTACTAAATGTGTAGATTGCTCTCGGTAGAATAGATATTTTAACAATAGTTATTCTTCCAATCCATGAACATGGAATGTTTTTCCATTTCTTTGTGTCTTCCTCAATTTCTTTCATGAATACTCTATAATTTTCTGAGTACAGATTCTTTGGCTCTTTGGTTAGGTTTATTCCTAGGTATCTTATGGTTTGGGGTGTAATTGTAAATGTAATCAACTCCTTAATTTCTTTTTCTTCTGTCTTGTTGGTACATAGAAATGCAACTGATTTCTGTGCATTGATTTTATATCCTGAGACTTCACTGAATTCCTGTATGAGTTCTAGCAGTTTGGGAGTGGAGTCATTCGGGTTTTCCACATAAAGTATCATATCATCTGGGGTGCCTGGGTGGCTCAGTGGGTTAAAGCCTCTGCTTTCGGCTCAGGTCATGATCCCAAGGTCCTGGGATAGAGCCCTACATCGGGCTCTCTGGTCCGCGGAGAGCTTGCTTCCTCCTCTTTCTCCCTGCCTGCCTCTCTTGCCTACTTGTAATCTCTGTCTGTCAAATAAATAAATAAAATCTTTTTTAAAAAAGTATCATATCATCTGCAAAGAGTGAGAGTTTGACTTCTTCTTTGCCAATTTGGATGCCTTTAATTTCTTTTTGTTGTCTGATTGCTGAGGCTAGGACTTCTAGTACTGTGTTGAATAGCAGTGGTGATAGTGGACATCCCTGCTGCCTTCCTGACCTTAGGGGAAGAGAATGATATTCACTGTGGGGTTTTCATAGATGCCTTTTATGATATTGAGGTATACACCTCTATCCCTACACTGTGAAGTTTTAATCAAGAAAGGATGTTGTACTTTGTTAAATGCTTTTTCTGCATCTATTGAGAGTATCATATGGTTCTTGTTCTTTCTTTTATTAATGTATTGTATCACATTGATATGTGGATGTTGGACCAACCTTGCAGCCCAGGAATAAATCCCACTTGGTGTAAATTATCCTTTTAATGTCCTTTTGGTTCCTATTGGCTAGTATTTTGGTGAGAACTTTTGCATCCATGTTCATCAGGGATATTGGTCTGTAATTCTCCTTTTTGTTGAGGTCTTTGTTTGGTTTTGGGATCAATAATGCTGGCCCCATAAAATGAGTTTGGAAGTTTTCCTTCCATTTCTATTTTTTGGAACAGTTTCAGGAGAATTACTATTAATTCTTCTTTAAATGTTTGGTAGAATTCCCCTGGGAAGCCATCAGGCCCTGGGCTCTTGTTTTTTGGGAGATTTTTGATGACTGCTTGAATTTCTTTGCTGGTTATCGGTCTGTTTGCATTTTCTATTTCTTTTTGGTTCACTTTTAGTAGTTTATAAGTCTCTAGGAATGCATCAATTTCTTCCAGAGTGTCAAATTTGCTGGCATATAGTTTCTCATAATATGTTTTTACAATTGTTTGTATTTCTTTGTGTTGGTTGTGATCTCTCCTCTTTCATTCATGATTTTATTAATTTGGGTCCTTTCTCTTTTCTTTTTGATAAGTCTGGCCAGGGGTTTATCAATCTTATTAGTTCTTCCAAAGAATCAGCTTCTAGTTTCATTGATCTGTTCTACTATTCTTTTGGTTTCTATTTCATTGATTTCTGCTCTGATCTTTATTGTTTCTCTACTCCTGCTGGGTTTAGGCTTTCTTTGCTGTTCTTTCTCCAGCTCCTTTAAGTGTAGGGTTAGGTTTTGTATTTGAGACCTTTCTTGTTTCTTGGGAAAGGCTTGTATTGCTATATACTTTCCTCTCTGGACTGCCTTTGCTGTACCCAAAGATTTTGCACAGTTGTTTCATTTTCATTTGTTTCCATGAATTTTTTTTAGTTCTTCTTTAATTTTCTGGTTGGCCTATTCATTCTTTAGTAGGATGTTCTTTAGCCTCCATGTATTTGAGTTCTTTCCAACTTTCCTCTTGTAGTTGAGTCCCAATTTCAAAGCATTGTGGTCTGAAAATATGCAGGGAATGATCCCAATCTTTTGGTAATGATTGAGATCTGATTTGTGACCCAGGATGTGATCCATTCTGGAGAATGTTCCATGTGCACTGGAGAAGAATGTGTATCCTGTTGATTTGGGATGGAATGTTCTGAATATATCTGTGATGTCCATCTGGTCCAGTGTGTCATTTAAAGCCTTTATTTCCTTGTTGATCTTTTGCTTAGATGATCTGTCCAATTCAGTGAGGGGGCGTTATAGTCCCCTACTATTATTGTATTATTGTTGATGTGTTCCTTTGATTTTGTTATTAATTGGCTTTTATAATTGCCTGCTCCCATGTTTGGGACATAGATATTTAAAACTGTTAGATCTTCTTGTTGGACAGACCCTTTAAGTATGATATAATGTCCTTAAGTGTGATATAGTATGATATAGTGTTCTCATCTCTTATTACAGTCTTTGGCTTAAAATCTAATTTGTATGATAAGAGGATTGCCACCCCAGCTTTCTTTTGATGTCCAATAACATGGCAAATGGTTTTCCACCCCCTCATTTTAAATCTGGAGGTGTCTTTGGGTCTAAAATGAGTTGCAGACAGCATATCAATGGGTGTTTTTTTTTTTTTAACCCATTCTGATGCCCTGTGTCTTTTGATTGGGGCATTTAGCCCATTTACATTCAGGGTAACTATTGAAAGATATGAATTTAGTGCCTTTGTATTGCCCGTAGGGTGATTGTTACTGTATATTTTCTCTGTTCCTTTCTGGTCTGCTACTTTTAGGCTCTCTCCTTGCTTAGAGGACCCCTTTCAATATTTTATGTAGAGCTGGATTGGTGTTTGCACATTCTTTTAGTTTTTCTTTGTCCTGGAAGCTTCTTATTTCTCCTTGTACTTTCAGTGACAGCCTAGCTGGATATAGTATTCTTGGCTGCATATTTTTCTTGTTTAGTGTTCTGAATATATCATGCCAGTACTTTCTGGCCTGCCAGGTCTCTGTGGATAGGTTTGCTGCCAATCCAATATTTCTACCATTGTAAGTTATAGACCCCTTGTCCTGAGCTGCTTTCAGGATTTTCTCTTTGTCTCTGAAACTTGCAAGTCTTACTATTAGATGACGGGGTGTTGTACTATTTTTATTGATTTTGAGAGGGGTTCTCTGTGCCTCCCAGATTTTGCTGCCCATTTCCTTCCCCAGATTAGAAAGTTCTCTGCTATAATTTGCTCCAATATACCTTCTGTCCCTCTCCCTCTTTCTTCTTCTTCTGGCATCCCAATTATTCTAATATTGTTTCATCTTATGGTATCACTTATCTCTTGAATTCTCCCCCTGTGATCCAGTAGTTGTTTATCTCTCTTTTTCTCAGCTTCTTTATTCTCCATCATTTGGTCTGATATATCACTAATTATGTCTAATTCTCTCTTCTGCCTCATTTATCCTAGCAGCAAAAGTTTCCATTTTTTATTTCATATCATTAACAGCTTTCTAGATTTCAACTTGGTTAGATTTTAGTTCTTTTATTTCTCTAGAAAGGGATTCTCTAGTATCTCCTATGCTTTTTTCAAGCCCAGCTAGCATCAGTATAATCATCATTCTGAACTTTAGTTTTAAGATCTTACTAATGTCCCTAATGATTAGGTCCCTAGTGGTCAGTTCTGCCTCTTGTTCTTTTTCTTGAGGTGAGTTTTTCTGTCTTGTCATTTTGTCCAGAGGAAAAACAGATGAATGGGAGAACAAAATGCTAAAAGGGTAAGAATGACCCCAGAAAAGTGTACACTAACTAAATCAGAAAGAACCTGAAAGTGGGGTGACAAGTAAGGGGAAAAAAATATAGTGAGGCTGGTGAATAGAATGGTGCCACACACTGGATTTTGGGTGTATTTGGTCTGTTAGAAGAAACTATCTTCCAAAATTTTAAAGAAAGGAAAACTTTTATGTACACAGAAATAAGGGTAAAATGATGAAGGGAATATGAGTGTTAAGATGAATTTAAAAAGATTTTAAAAACGGAATTGATAAGATAAGAAGTTAGTTGAAAAAGGAAAAAGAAAAAGGAGAGAATGTGATCAGGCTGGAGACTAGAACAAAGCCATATGCTAGATTTAGGCTGTATTTTAATCTGTTAGAAGAAACTGTATTCCAAAATTGTAAAGAAAGAAAAACTTATATGCATACAAAAAATAAGGTTAAATAAACACAATGAAGGGATAGAATATGACTATAAAAATGAAAATTAAAAAAGATTTTTAAGGGGCACCTGGGTGGCTCAGGGTTTTAAAGCCTCTGCCTTCGGCTCAGGTCATGGTCCCAGGGTCCTGGGATCGAGTCCCACGTCGAGCTCTCTGCTCATCAGGGAGCCTGCTTCCTTCTCTCTCTCTCTCTCTGTCTGCCTCTCTACCTGTGATCTCTGTCAGTCAAATAAATAAATAAAATCTTTTTAAAAAAAGATTTTTAAGAAGGTATTGGAAAAAATAAAATAGTTAAAATAGGTTAAAAAAGGAAAGAGGAAAGAGGAAAAATTCAAAAAAAGGAAAAGAAAAAGAAAAAATAATGAAAATTTAAAAAATTCACCTTTGAAAGGAGAAAGGATCATGGGAAAAAATCCATGAGTCTTATTTGCTTATTCCCCTAACACTGGTATTTTTTTCAGTTCTAAACTTGGTCTTGGCTGGATGTTCTTGCTGATCTTCTGGGGGAGGGACCTGTTGCCATGATTCTCAAATGTCTTTGCCCGAGGTGGAATTGCACTGCCCTTGCCAGGGCCAGACACAGGCTAAGTAATCTGCTCGCGTTCGCTCTCAGAGATTTTGTTCCCTGAACGCGTTCGGTAGAGCTCTGGAGGACAGGAATGAAAATGGCTGCCTCCCAGTCTCCAGCCTGGAGGAGCCGAGAGCTCGCGGCCCCACTCCTCAGTGCGCCCTCAGAGAAAGCCAGTCAATCCCTCCCATCTCCCTGGTCTCTGGCTGCACTCCTAGCTCACCTGGCCTGTGACCGAGTGTTTCTGTCTGTGGTGCATGGCACCATTTGGAGTCTCCAAACCCAGCAGATTCCTGCTGCATGCTCCTGCACCGCTTCTCCCAGTGGAGGAAGGGGGAAGGGTCTCCCTGGACTGCCACTTATGGGGTCCCTGCTCAAAGAGCAGTGGCCTGACTGTGCTGTGGATGATGGTTTATGGCAACCCCGAGCTGAGAGCCCCTCCTTGGCTCTGTCTCTGCGGCTGGCTTCTCCATTCCCATACATGGTAGCTCTGCCACACTCAGACATCCCCGGGCTTTCTGTGACCCCACAGGCCCTGAGACCACACTGTCCCCACAAGGATTCCACCCCCCCACTTAGCCACTGGAGTGATGTCCCTCTGTGGAGCAGACTTCTGAAAGTTCCGATTTTGTGCCCTGCTGCTTTCTCACCTGCTGGTAAGTGGCTCACAGAGGCTCCCTCCCCAACTCCCCCACAGTCTGTCCTCCCAAATACTGCCTCAGATTCACTTCTCCACACGTCCTACCTTCCAGAAAGTGGTCACTTCCCTGTTCCTAGTATTGCTGCTCTTCTCCTCTTCAATCTCCTGTTGAGTCTGTAGGTGTTCAGAATGGTTTGATGATTATCTAGCTGAACTCCTGGGACCAGATGAAATTTAGGTCTCCTACTCCTCTGCCACCTTGCTCCTTCCTTGGCTGAATTTTCTTTCACAAATGAAAAGATTTTTTATTATCTTTTATTTTAGTTTTTTATAAGAAGTTGGCTAATGTTGATATCATTATTTCTTTCTATGTAATGTGTTGGTTTTCTCCAGCTGTTTGGGATTTTTGGTTTTTATTTTTCATTTCCAGGAGCTTAAGAATGATGTGCCTAGTTGCAGTTTCTCTGAATTTATCCTGTTTCAGTTTTGCCAAACTTCTTTTATCTGTTTTTCATTAAATTTTACACCTTTTTTAAAGTTTTTATTTTAATTCCAGTTAGTTAACATACAGTGTTATATTAGTTTCAGGTGTACAAAATAATGATTCAATAGTTCTGTACATCATTTGGTGTTCATCACTACAAATCCCCTCCTTAGTCCCCTATTTCCCCCATTTCCTCTTCCACTCCCCTCTGGTAACCATCAGTTTGTTCTCTGTAGTTAGGGGTCTGTTTCTTGATTTCTCTCTCTCCTTCTCCCTTTGTTCATCCATCTTGTTTCTCAAATTCCACATATGAATGAAACCATATAGTATTTGTTTTGCTTTGACTGACTTATTTCACTCAGCATTATACTCCCTAGCTCCAACCATGTTTTTGCAAGTGGCAAGATTTCATTTTTTATGACTGAATAATATTCCATTGTATACACCAGATCTTCTTTACCCATACATCTATCTAAGGACACTATCTATAGACATCTATCTATGGATATGGGCTGCTTCCATATCTTGGCTATTGTAAATAATGCTGCTATAAACATAGGGGTGCAATGTGTCCCTTTGAAATATTGTTCTGTATTCTTTAGATAAATGCTCAGTAGTGTGATTGCTGCATCACAGGGTAGTTCTATTTTTAACTTTTTGAGGAAACTCCATACTGTTTTGTAGAGCGACCGTACCAGTGTTCATTCCCACCAATAGTGCAAGTGGGTTCCCCTTTCTCCACATCCTCACCAACACCTATTGTTTCTTGTGTTGTTGATTTTAGCCATTCGGATAGGTTTGAGGTGATATCTCGTTGTGGTTTTGATTTGTATTTCCCGGGTGATAAGTGATATTGAGCATCTTTTCATGTGTCTATAGACCATCAGGATGTCTTCTTTGGAGAAATGTCTGTTCACATCTTCTGCCCATTTTTAATTGGATTAATTGGTTTTTGGGTATTGAGTTGTATAAGTTCTTTATATATTTTGGATACTAGCCCTTCACTGGATATGTCATTTGCAAAAATCTCCCATTCCATAGGTTGTCATTTAGTTTTGTTGTTTCCTTTGCTGTGCAGAAGCCTTTTATGTTGAGGTAGTACTAATAGTTTATTTTTGCCTCTATTTCCCCAGGATACCTATCTAGAAAAAAAAGTTGCTGTGGCTGAGAAGTTACTGTCTGTGTACTCTTCTAGGATTTTTATGGTTTCAGTCTCATGTTTAGGTCTCTAACCCATTTTGAATTTATTTTTGTGTATGGCATAAGAAAGAGGTCCAATTTCATTCTTTTGCATGTGGCTGTCCAGTTTTCCTAACACCATTAGTTGACACCATTGTTTAAAAAACAAACAAACAAACAAACAAACAAACAAAAATACTTTTCCATAGTCCATTCATGTTGCGCAAGTGGCAAGATTTTGTTCTTTTCTCTGGCTGAATAATATTCTGTTGTATATATATACACCACATCCTCTCAATCTCTCCCATCTTTCTGGTACTGAAATCACACATATGTCTCATTACTGTCACTCAGATCATGGATGTTCTCCAATTTTTTCAATTTTAAAAATATGTGATCTTCTCATGGGATAATTGTGATTACCTTGTTTTAAAGGTCAGTGACTACTTTTCTTCCCTTTCTATTGTCCAGCTCATCCAGTGAATTTTCCACTTCAGATGTTATACTTTTAAGTTATAGCCCTTTAGTTCTTTCAATAGCTTCTGTTTTCCTTTGAAATTTACTATTTACTCTATAAGACCTATTCATTTTAGTCTTTGAGTTTATTTATAATTGCTTTGAAGTCCTTGACTATTATTTCAACACTGTGTCATCTCAGTGCCTTTTCTATTGATGGGTTTCATCTTGATCATGGTCACATTTTCCTGTTTCTTCACATGTCTAATAGTCTTTCATTGTATGTTGAACATGGTAGATAATATATTTCAAGGAATCTGAATTATGATGTCTTCCTTTAAAGAATGTTTAGGTTTCTTCCTGGCAGTTAACTTACATGTGACCTTGAGTATGTCCAGTCCAACCTGAATACGACTCAATGGTACAGTTATTGTTTTCTTCTAGGTCTTATGGAATCTTACCCTCTTCAGTCCAAGTTTTAAACAACCACACATGGAGCTTCTCTATACAAATTTCTGGAGATGCTTTCTCTGTGAGAAAGCCCTGTCCTGCAAGTTCCAGCTGCATTATTGGTCTTAAAGTCTAGACTCTGTCTCCTCAGCTTAGGAGGAACATCCTGTTTTGCTTGGACATCACCTTCCTGTGTCACAGTCAGGAAACTGTCCCCATACGGAGAGTGTAGTAAACATGAGGCTCATTTCCTATATATTTCTTCTTTCTCACATTCCTGTGCTGCATTTTGCCTAATGTTTGAAAACAGTTGTCTTATCTATTTTATTCAGTTTTATAGCAATTTCTGATGAGTGCTAGCTAGTCTTTCTTTTGTTTTCTTCCTTTGCTTCTGCTATATCTCCTCTGCCCTTCTTGGCTTCCTCTCCTATTCAAAAAGGGTGATATTGTTATAGACATTATGTTTACCATGTTCTTCTACTGTCTAAGACATGGTCCCATTTCCATCTTGTCATTCCTCTATCAAAGGCATTCCTCCTATTAGTGTGATTTATTTAACATTAGTCAAATCAAAACAAATTAAGCTTATCTTATAGGGGCCAATCACTGTGCTGAATGGTGGGGACACTAAGATAAATCACAAGCTCTGTCTTCAAAGATTTTGTGTTATGATGGAAATGAGGCATAGAATTAATTAAAACAGGGTAAGATAATTGCAATCACAGAAGCAGGTAAAATATGTGATGGGAGATACTAACTGTTGTGGGAACAGAATCAGGGACCTCTTCACAGACAAAGGAGTACTGGAGACAGTCTTGAAGCAGTAGGTGGAAGTGAACAAGAGCTAGGAAAATCATCCCATACAGATACTAGCATGTGCAAAAGCGTGGCAGCATCAGTAAGCATGGTGTGTTTGAGCAGCCACATTGGTCCCTGGATCTTAGGCCTTGTGAGAAAGATGGTGAGTCATTAGATTAAAAAACAGACTTGGGCACCTGGGTGGCTCAGTGGGTTAAATCCTCTGCCTTCGGCTCGGGTCATAATCCCAGGGTCCTGGGGTTGAGCCCCACATCAGGCTCTCTGCTCGGCGGGGAGCCTGCTTCCCTCTCTCTCTCTCTCTCTCTGCCTGCCTCTCTGCCTACTTGTGATCTCTGTCTGCCCCTACTTGTGATCTCTGTCTGCCAAATAAGTAAATAAAATCTTAAAAAAAATTTTTAGATTAAAAAACAGACTCATCTCATCTTAAAGAACCCTTATACAAAGCCTTCAGTACAACCATATAAATATGGGGACTTCTCTCCTTTTGCCCCAATGGTATATTTCAGATTAACCAGGTTTTCTTTCTACATCCACGCTGGCTTCTTAAAAAAAAAAAAAATCCTCTAGTCTTACCTGAGTATTTGTTTGTTTTTTAGGTTTTGTTTGTTTGTTTGTATTTATTTTACCTCAATATTAACACTCGTCAAGTGCAAATTAGATATCCCTATGGGGAAAAAATTAATTTTGACTTTTACCTCACAATATTCCAAATAATTAATTCCACATACACGGTGGACTGAGGTCTGAGAGGCAACACAATAACACTTTTAGAAAAAAACTGGAGAAAATATCAGTGACCTTAGAGTAGGCAAAGATTTTTTAAATAGCACATGAAAATCGCCTGTCATAAAGGAAAAGCAATTGATAAACTGGAATATGTTAAGTCTGAGAACTTCCATCCCTCAAAAGTCACAATAACATGAAAAGGCAAAACATTTTGTATACTCACAAAAGACCCTTTTCCAAAAATACACTGAAAACTCCTACAAATCAATATGGAAGAGAAAGAGATAACCTAATTTAAAAAATGAGCAAAACACTTGAACAGATAATTCATTAAAAAGGGTGTTAAATTACCAATCAGCATACGAAAAAGTAGTACATTTCACTAAAGCATCTAGTTTATGAGGATTAAAACTACAATGCAATGGCACTTACACGCCAGCCAGAAGAGCGAAAATGGAAAAGACAATGAATACCAAGAGCTGGTAAAGACATGGAGAAACCGGAACACTGTAAATCACAGCGCCGACTGATGCGCCCCCTTTGCAAAAGTCTTCAGCAGTATGTACTAAAGCGAACTTGCTTATATCCCACAACATGGCGGTTGTACACCTGGGTGTGGACTCAAGAGAAACTCATGCACATTATCACCAAAGATATGTACTAACATATGGGTAGGAGCATAATTTGTAATGGCCGTAAGGTGGAAGCTACTGGAATGCTCAGCAGCAGCAGCATGGACACGTAAAGGTGGTGTGGCCACACAATGGAATGCTGCTCATTGGGTGTGAAGACTCTACAACCATATGCAACAGTATGAATGAAGCTCACGTGCATGATGATTAAAGGAAGGTGCCATACAAAAGTGAAAACTTCATGGTCCTTTTCCAAAAGCACAAAACACGCAAAACGAATCTATGCTGTTGTCCTAAAGATAGTCCACCCTGGGGGAGTGACTAGAAAGGAGTATAAGGGCTTCTGTGATGTTGGTAATGGTCTGTCTTTTTTAATGTAAGTGCTGCTTTTTTTTTTTTTTTTAAGGTTTACTTATTTATTTGAGAGAAAGAGAGAGCGCTTGTGTAGGGGGAGGAGTAGAGGGAGAGGGAGGGGGAAAAAAATCTCAGACTCCACGCTGAGTGCAGAGCCCCAGGTAGGGCTCGATTCCACAACCCTGAGACCGTGACCTGAGTCAGAACCAAGAGTCAGATGCTTAACCAGTTGAGCCACACAGGAGCCCCTTAATGTGGGTGCTGGTTAGTTACATGGGTGTGTTTAGTTTGTGATAATTTATTGAACTGTATATTGATGATTTGGATAAATATGTATATATATCATATCTGTATATCTATATCTTAATATCTACTTCTATCTATATCTTTATTACACTTAATACTTTTAATTGGTTGGTGGCAGAGCTGACAAAGATTCATCCTTTTAGGTGGGTGGGGTAATGGACATTGGGGAGGGTATGTGCTATGGTGAGTGCTGTGAAGTGTGTAAACCTGGCGATTCACAGACATGTACCCCTGGGGATAAAAAATTGTTTATAAAAAAATAAAAATTAAAAAAAAAAAGATTCATCCTTTTGTTACTGTCAGTAGAATCGAGCCCAATGAGAATTTTACTGTTATGATTGTTGTATCCTGAGTGATTGATCCAGTTTACGTTTCCTACAGCCCCTGTAAGTGCCGTTTTAAGGACCAGAGTGATTGCAGTGGGTTTGGCATCTGTCCTAGCTTCTCTCTTCAAGTGGAAGGTGTAATCTGAATTACTAGCAAACACACCTCCGAAGCCAGATTGTTCTTTGGCTAACACCAACGAGGCTTAGAGCTGCTCAGCTCTGCGCAGGGGCTTACCAGATGCACACAGATTTAGACGGCTGCCACGGGAGGGGGAGCTGGTTCAAACTTAGTCTCTTAATGCTTTTCAATCTATATGGGTCCAAAAGTCTCCTCAAGAACCCCGGAAAAGTCAGCTTCGGCTACTGGCCCTCCCGTAGTTTTTATAAGCTGTGGAGTCCCAGTGTTTTTATTCTGCATCTGCCATGATTAAGTCATGTGACTTCATAGTCACTTCACTTCTTTGGGGCTTTATCTTGTCATTTCTTAAAGCATAGTTCATGTGCTTCCTCCTCTACCAAGTTCTCCCTTAAAAGCCACCCAGGTATATCCTCTTTCTATCTGCTCTCATTTTCTCTTGGATGAATTTCTACTTCAGTTCTTATTCTTTTTATATGTCAGTTGTTATCCAGACATCCATGTTGCCCTAAGCTTTTGGAGGGCTGGACTAGAATCTTTTTGGTTTATGCCCTTTTAGCCTTGGTTTTCACCTCAATAAGTTGTTGTTGAAAAGATGCATTTCATACAGATTAATTTGTATGATTATTTGATCCATGTCTGTCTCTCCAACTAGACCATTAGCTCCCTAAGGGCAGGGACTGTATCCTGTGTCTAAATCGTGCCGTAGCAGATACTCAATAAATATTTGTTGGATAAATGAGCGTGTCTAAAATGGAGAAGGTAGTTAGATCAGATCATCTTTGCAATCTGTGCCAGTTCTGGAATTTTCTAAAGAATCAGATGCACTGGATTTAGTTTCTTTAAAAAATAACTCCATGTTAATAAAAATTTTAAAAAGTAATAACTCCATGTTTATATGCATATATATATGTGTGTCTGTGTTTACATATGTGCATATACATAAGGATACATATATATGCATAGTGATACATATATACATATATGAATACTAATGTGAATGAATATGCATAGTGATACATATATATGTGTCAGCTCAAATCAATGCATATTTATACCTTTTATAGGGACATCATATAGGACATTATATATTTTTAATCGTACAATTATCTGTTTAATATCTTTCCTTTCATCTGACTGTAAGTATCACAGACATGACATTTGACTATGTCTTTCTTAACTGGTGTATCTCCAGCACTTGGTATATTTCCTGGCACAGAGTAGTAGGTTTCAATAATGATTTTTTGAATGAATGTAACTGATCCTTGAAAAAGGAAAAATGTTTGCTACTCCTTTTTGCATTGCACAAAACTGTGCACAGAACTCTATCATCAAATATGTTTGGATAGGGTCGCATTCTGTACTTCCCCCTTGGAGATTTACTACCCATGTTAGCATACCAACAGCTCTGAGAGGTCCTGCAAAGTTCCTTTTGAACTTAGCCTTTCTCAAACTCCTTAATTCCATAAACTTTCCATTAACCAATACCTATGAAAATTCTGAAGAATTAGTATTCCACAGTGCACAGGTTGGGGAATGCTTCCCTGAGTTGCTTTAGATTTGTTGATGACTTACTTTCAGTCTTCCTACAGTACCAGAGTATGTGGTTTCCCTGGCTGTCCCAGGCACAGTCTCAGGGGCTGCCATTCACAATGCAACCTCACCACCACAAATGGTCGTCCTGATTTTGTGTCATAGATTCTGTTTCCCAAGCAAACTGTAATTCTTCTGAAAATATATCTTTTGTTTCTTCCTTCTACTCCTAGTAGCAAGAAGAGCTTTATTTGCACAATGTGGAAGCTCCTTTTGGACTTAAGATAGGATGGATTACCCAATACACTAGAGTAGGGATACCTTTAGGCTAAATTATGATGGAGATAGATATTTTTCTTCTTCTTTGCACCTCTCCTAGCTATGCTGCTCTTCTACTCCATGGCATGAATTCTCCTATGACACCTTTCCCTTCCACCCCATTCAAAAGAAGATTTTTGCATCAGCCCTTTACACTTTAGTCTGTACTGACTCCTCTTTCTTAGCCACATTTGTACCTTAAGCTTTATCTTCTATTGTGAAAGGAAAGCTTCAGACCTCTGTTAAAGTTATCCCAAGCGTTGGTAAGTCAGGAAGGGGCCACACTTGGGGCAGTTACCCACACTTGCCAATCACAAGTTCATTGCTAGCTTCACCTTAGGCTGTTAGGAGTAACCCTGTAGAGGATATCTGTTGTTTTTGCAGTTCTGTTCCCTACTACCCTTCCTCTATAAGCATACCCTGATTCTCCCCAACTTTAAGCTCATGTGCTTTAATAGAGCTCCACAGATGGTCATAGATGGAGCACATGATTAGGCCAGTTGGCAAACAAGATTCTTCTGGACACAGTAATTGGCTGAGGAATGGTGCTTGGTCTAATAAAGGCTGGGAGAGCCATGGATTGCTAGCATTCAAGCAGAAAGGACATAGAGTCTGGAGCAAGTGTCGCCATTTTGGTCTTATCTAGAACCAGAGGGTGAAGCCAACACAGGCAAGACTCAGTTGAAAGAGAGAGAACTGAGTCCCCACCATGCAGGTCCCTTCTCCTAGCTCCCCAGGCAGTTCAGTAGAAAATTTGAGCATAAATAAATAAATAAAACCTTTATAAAAAGTGGGGGTGCATGGATGGCTCAGTGGGTTAATCCTCTGCCTTCAGCTCAGGTCATGATCTCAGGGTCCTGGGATCGAGCCCCACATGGGGCCCTCTGCTCAAGAGGGAGCCTGCTTCCCCTCTTTCTCTGCCTTCCTCTCTGCCTACTCGTGATCTCTGTCTGTCAAATAAATAAATAAAATCTTTTAAAAAAAGAAAGAAAGAAAGAAAATTTGAGCAGAATATCCTAACATGATGCTTTCCAAACTCTGAGCCACAATCCATTAGTGAGTTATAAAAATAAATTCAAAGGATCACTACCAGCATTAAAAAGAGAGAGAGAGAGAATGAGCAAGAATAACTGGGTTACAATGAAATGCATTTACTATCAGGGATCAAAAATGTTTTAAAGTTGCAGCTAGTCAGTGATAAATTTTGGTAACATCTTCCTGTATATAAAACAATTATTTCTTTAGATCCTCCAGTGATTTAAAAATTCATGTATAATGACTGACATCCATCATGTCTGATGATTAACAAGAGAGAAACTAAACAATATATTTTTCAGTTAAAAAAAAAAGAAAATAAAAGAAGGAACCAAGAGGCACCTGTAGCCAGACTTACCCTTGGTCTTTTCCGCTGGGTTTGCTTCATTTCCATTTTGCTTAAGCAAGTCTGAGCTGGATTTCTTTCAGTAGAAACCAAGAGAAATCTAATACATCAGCCAAAAAAGGCACTCCTACCTCTGGGAATTTATGATTCCCTAACTACTTGGCCTGGGAATGTATTCAGTTCACCACTGTCAAGAGAATAGTGGAAGAAATAAAAGAAAAAATGGAAAGGTCTATCCAATGTCAGAACGCAAGCACTACTTCTGGTGGAGATATTTGAACTGACTTTTCCTTTGGGTCTATGAATATGTCAACCCTGATGTTGTTTCTAAGAGCTGTATGATTTCCTCAGATATCTGTTCACATGCTGGGGCAAGATGCTAGGAGGGGCTGAGAGATTGGGGGGATGGCTTGTACATGCTTATAAAGCATGGATATGGCTTGGGGCTGAGTGAGTTCAGTCTTGGAGAAGTACAGAAGTTTGCCTTGAAATCTGTTGGAAGGCCTGGCTGCTATTACAGACTGAGTCTACCCATAGGGACCAAGTGACTGCCCCTTGAATCTCTCCTGGGAAATAGTCCCCTGACAACCTGGCCAGCATGCCAAGAGGCTTCTAGGAGCTTCCTTAGGTCTCTGTGTATTTATTCCACCCTCAAATTCCAAATACTGGCATGGAATCTTATAGAGAAGGATAGTAGACAGTCTTTTCTGCCCACCAGAAACACAGGGTTATCTCTTAAGGAGACTGCTCTGTTCAGAAGTGTTTGGACCCCCAGAAGAAGGGGGTTTCTGGGGGAAATACAAAGACATAGAAACTCCTGGTGACATTTCCTCCCCTCTTGTTTATGTGTAACAGGGTTGGGGGTAGAAAGGGGTTATTTTTCCAGGATTTCCCATTGAAGATTTAGAGCATCAATTCTTTAAGATGAAGACACAAAATAGGAAGGAATAAAGGGCATTGTGAAATAATTGGCCAGGAGCCAGAAAAATCAAATAATATTACCACAAAATCCTCCTCCTAGTCTAAGTCATAACCTGGCAGGGCCTGAGTGTGGCGGCTCTGTTTGCTCTGTAGTTGTTTTATTATGTATTTTTATTGGGTATTTACCCCTCTATTCCCTGTTGATAGAAGGTACTCAACTGTTTATGAGTCCTGTTTAAGGGTGATGCTTTTGATTTTCTGCCTAGAGTTCTGAGTGAATGGGGGTGAGTGGCGCAGGGGGAGAAGGTCACTCACTGAGCCACGGGGATGGGGGTGGAGTTTCTCATGGCCCCTTTGAGCCTCGCCTGCGTGTGCATAGCTCATTATGCTGCTGGGCTGCCTAACCCCTTCGGTGGCTCCCCATTGTCCCATGGTCCAGACCTGAGGCCTCAGCAGGGCCTAGATGGTCCTGTAGGGTCCAGCCCCACCTCTCTCTCTCTCTGGCCACTGTTCTCTCTGGTTCTGTTATTCCCACTTCCTCCAGAGCTCCAAATACTGCTTTTTTTTTTTTTTTTTTTTGAGTTGTTCAAAGAAGCCATGATTCCTTTCTGCTCATGGCTTTTCCCTCTGCCTGGAATATTCTCTCTGACCCCATCAGACTGGATGAGTTTTCTGTTATGTGGCCTCATAACTTCTTACACTTTTCCTTCATAGCTCTTGGTCTCAATTTGGGTTTCCTCCAAAGCAGAATCAAAGCCATGATTCGGGAGGTTATCTCAACCCATGTGGTAAGAAAGAGGTGTGGAGAGGCAGAAAGGGAGTCCAGATGAATAGTGTGTTAGTAGGTAAGCTACAGCTATAGGTAATTGGACCCAATTCCCCTGGGGACTCTCTGAGAGTCTGGCATGGGGGTTAGCCAGCTATGGCTTGAGGGCCACCTGCCTATTTCTGTAACATTGTATTGGAACATGGCCATGCTCCTTTGTCATGTTCTGTCTGCTGGAGGGCCATTGTGACAGAGCTCACATGGCCCGCAAAGTCTAAAATATTTTCTGTCTAGCTCTTTGAGAAAAAGCTGGCTTGACCCTGCTCCAGAACATACCTCAGAATTGTCTCATCAATAGGCAAGGAAGTTGGGGTACTTATTCACGGACTCCCTTTTCTCGTGGGCTACAAGTTGTCCCCAGGATTGTTGTCTGCCCCAGAAGAAGCTCTCAGGCATGGAGACATCAGTGCCAGATTTGGAGCTGTCAGCTGTCTCTCAAAGTTACAGGTGATCTGCTACTTAGCACAATTAGAGTTGATTACGCAGCTGTTGGATGGTGTTATTATCTGGTTAGGGCCTGTCTCCCCTGCTTCTCTCCCTGCTCTACAAAGGTGGGGGTCTCACTTACGTCGTGTCTCCAGGACCTGGCACAATGGCTGGCATATAACATCTGGTCAGAAATGTCTGTTGACTGAGGGATGAAGGAATGATGGCAGTAGGTACAGAAACCAAGTCTCAGAGAGCTTGTGTGTCTTGGCCAAGCTACAAGAAATTTGTGCCTAGGCCTTTTGACCACAAACCCAGAACATTTTCCTTTTCACAAGACAAAATATAATGGATGGCCAATGTGTATGGATGATAAGCCAGGAAGGAAGAGGATAATGAGGAATTAAGTCATCATGGAGGAGGTGGGTCAAGTGGAATGAATGAGCTTTTGCAGAAAGGGAAACCTCAGGCACCGTTGAATAGAGTTTCCAGGAACAGTCGGCTTTCACATGAGAAATGGCAAGAACAACTGCACAGAGGTACAGCTGGACAGAGTGCTGTGTTACTGGGGTACTGGCACCCATCACATCCCAGGAGCGGAAAGTGGTTGTGACCAAGGTTGAACAGCGGAGGTGAAACTCAGTTGTGGTGGCCCTGGCTTGTGAGACAGATCAGGGTCTTCATCTGAAAAATAAAAGTTATTTTAGAAAGGTGACTTCCTCGGCTTATTTTTGCAGCAGATCTGGGATGCCATTGTAACGTCCTGCATGGATGGGTGTGCAAAAATGCGTGGCAGAGAGGGACCCAAACCCATCAGCAAACCCACCCATCTTGATGACTTGAAATTGTGGATTTTAAAATTTAAATTTAAAATTAAATTTAAAATTTAAAATTGTGGTTTTATACATGGAAACATGACTCTTATAAGAGGAGAGTTAGAGAAACTTGGAAAAATAACTTCACATTCGTTGGGTGCCAATCTCACATACCTCTCAATGCCCTAATAATAACAATAGGTAATACTTATGTAGCTCTTATTATGTTCTAGGCACTGTCCAAACTCTTCATAGGAAATGAATTATATTCACAACTTCATGAGGTAGACAGTACTATTGTCATGCCTTTGCAGTGATATTAAGTCACCGAAAGATGAAGATGTTTGCCCAAGGTTGCACAGCCTCTAAGTACTGGAGCCAGGATGCAAACCTAGGGGGCACAGAGCATGAGGGCAGAGTCTGTTGACATGAGCACCATGGACCTGCCACCTGCACACTACCTGGAGCTGTCTGTGTCCTTTAACATCTCTGGAAGTCTTAAATGTATAACTTCTCATTACACATTGCCTTGGGGAAGATTTTATCTGGAATAGAATTTTCCTGCCAAAAAAATTGCATATTGAGTGTTAACTTCCAGTCACTAGCATTAGGACCAAAGTAACTAGGGATAGAATCTTCAAAAGTCAATGTGATCATCTGGGGAGCAACAGAGGTCCGTCCAATACCTGTCCTTCCTCAGTCTCTACAGTACACAGATGTTCCAATGCCCCGGGTATTTTTACTCTCTTGGTTTAGATCACTCCAAATGACTCCGAAAGAACCAAAGAGGAACACCTGGGTGGCTCAGTGGGTTGAGCATCCCACTTTTGGTTTCAGCTCAGGTCACGATCTCAGGGTTGTGGGATGGAGCCCCTTATCTGGCTTGGTGCTCAGCAGGGAGTCTGCTTGAGATTCTCTCCCTCTGTCCCTCCCCGCCCCCCCACCGCCCTGCTTGCTCTTTCTCTCTCAAATAAATAAAAAAAAATCTTAAAGAGAGATAAAGATTTAAGTGCAAGTAGTTTATTTGGGAGGTACCAAGGACATCAGTGGGGGTATCCCCTCCCTGCAAGGGACAAGGGAGCTGGGACATTTATACACCAGTGCTCAAGAATTGTCATTTGATGGCTTCTGCTGGGGATCTAATTCCCTAGCATTTCTGGCCTGCTCAGTGCAGGAAGTGTGGCTTCTGCGGATCTAGAGGGACCTGGGGGATGGGATGCTAATAGAAATGCTCTAGACACAGAAAGACAAATACCGCATGATCGCATTTATATGTAGAATCTAAAGATGTCAGACTCATAGAAGCCAAAAGTAGAATGGTGGTTACCAGGATCTCGGGGGAGAAGGAAATGGGGAGAAGTTGGCCAAAGGGTACAAATGTTCAGTTAGAAGATGAGTAAGTTCTGAGGATT
Organism: Mellivora capensis; assembly: GCA_004024625.1. NCBI lineage: Eukaryota > Metazoa > Chordata > Mammalia > Carnivora > Mustelidae > Mellivora > Mellivora capensis. The sequence goes on along the minus strand of PISX010002930.1, from coordinate 110,268 downwards.
TAATGTGTGGCATGATGGCTATAGCTAAGAATACTGTAGAGAAAACTTGAAGTTACTAAGGGAATAGATCCTAAGTGCTCTCAACACACACACACACACACACACACACACACACACACAGAGTTAACAATGTGAGGTGATGGATGTGTTAATTAGCTCAATTGTGGTCATCATTTCACAATGTACATGAATATCAGGTCATCATGTTGTGTACCTCGAGTGCATACAATTTTTATTTGTCAGTGATGCCTCAATAAAATGGGAGAGCCAGCCTTCAGGCACAGAGACACAGGTGCTGGCAGGGGGCAGCCAGCCACAAAATAGTAGTGCGCAGTCTGGGTGCCACCACGGCCTGTGGCATCCTATAGGGTTGGTTAAAGACAAGCAGTATTTGGGCCGTTTGGGGATGGACAGACCCGGGTTTCCGTCCACGTTCCACCACTTCTGCCGTGACCTTGGGCACGTTATTTCATTTCCCTCTTCGGCACAGAAGAGGTGGAAGGGGTCCTGACTTGCCAGGGTTGTGAACGCTGAATGGGATGATACCCACGGAGTGCGTCGCACTGGGCCTGACGGAAAAAAATGCAACTTATTTATGATTATTATCATTATTACCTAAAGTGATGCTTCCAAGTGGAGGGAAGAGACTTGGGAAGGAAATGCCAGTCCCTGTGGTGCTTTGAGCCCCTCGACACGCGCCAAACAATTTAGAGCTGTCAAAAGAATCAAGCTGGACGAGGCTTCCATGAACGTTTTCTTCCTTTTCCTCCCCCAAAAGGTCAAACATATGCTCCAAGTGGGACATTTCCTTCAATCACTTTCAAAATAACAATTTGCCAGAACATTTTTATTAACCTTGAAACTTGTCCAATCTGTCCGGGAATAATAGGCTACAGTGGTATGTATGATAATAAAGTCCCAAACAAACCCGGCCCAAGACTGACACATAGACTCTCTCTTTGCACGTAATTAAATGTTTTTCCAAATGCCGAATGCGATCGGCACACAGAGCCGGTCCTCCCAAGGGGGGGAGCGTTCACGGGGTATGCTGCCAAAGGGGGAGCCCTGCTTTGCTTTCATAAAGTGACAACAGCAACAACGTTTCCCTCCCTAACCATGGCTCCTGCCTTTGAACCATGCAGTGTGGACCACAGTGCCCTAGGGAGATGGGTTCAGGAACTAACGGTACAGGTTATAATTTCTCCTATGGGGGCATCTGGGTGGCTCAATCGGCTGAGCATCCAGCTCTTGATTTCTGTTCAGGTTGTGATCTCATGGGTCGTGGGATCTAGCCCTGCATTGGGCTCCTAGCTCGCTGGGGAGTTGGCTGGAGATTCTCCTTCCCTTTCCCTCTGCCCCTCCCCCAACTCTTACACACACACACACATACACACACACACACACACTCTCTCTCTCTCTCTCTCTCTCTCTTTAAAATAAATAGATAAATCTTTTTTAAAAAACTTTTTTTCTCTTACAGGTGAAAGATCCGCCATCCCCAAACGATCAGGTGTGAGAGAGCAGCCATCTTCAACGGGGTCCCCTGGAAACGGACCGTCACGAAGAAGGCTCCCGGGAGAACGTTCTCAGGAGACGTTCAGGTCAGCAAGTGGGAAGGTAGGTCTGGGCAAAGGGAGAAGCTGGTCCTTTATAAGGTCATAAATCTGAAGCTCGCGTGGCCCTTCAGAAGTGTCCCAAATGGAGGCAAGGCAGCATGATCCCATCTTTTTAAAACCTTTGTTTTTGCCTTCTGTTTTGTCATTATGAAAGTGTATTTGCCAAAGTAGAAGGAGAGAATTTATTTCACTTACAAGCCTTTAGCTTGATTTCTAACTTGTAAATATCCAGACATATGGTACGTGGGCTTTTATTTGTAGTCCTGCCTTGGGCCCTATAAATGCTGGAGGCGGCTTCAGGGAAGGTGTTCAATATCAGAAGCTTCAAGTCCACGTAGGGAGATCTAGCTGTGGAGGTAACACGTGCAAAGAAAGAAGGCTCTGCCATTTTCTGGCTATGGGATTTTGTCAACTATAGGTAGACACTGTGTCCCCTCTTTCTCCAATGAGGACAATGAGGAGTGGAGGCTTTATTCTAAGTGGCGAAGCCAGAACTGAAATTAAGCAACTAAACCCAGGACTGGTACTCTGCATGGCTGTGTGTGCAAGGCTGAGCAGGAACCTGATCAGTCCGGTAGGTGCTTACACTGGGTGCACCTCTCTGTTTGGCGACATTCTCTTTAACCTTTAAGGCCAGTGCAAATGTCATCTCCTCCATGAAGCCTTCTCTGATTCTTCTCAACCCACATTTCTTTCTTCACATTGTTTGTACCTTTCTCAGACATCAGCTTGTATATCCTGATTAATATTTCAGTTGCCTCCACGTGTATCTTATCTCTAGGACTAGAATATAAGCCTCCTGATGCCAGCCAATCTATCATACTCATCTCTGTATCCCTTTACAGTAGTTTTCTCTTGCTATGTAACAAAGTTCCACAAACTTCAGAGCTCAAAACAACTGAAAGGGATGATCTCACAGTTCCTACGTCTAGAAGTCTGGGCTCAGGGTCCTCTTGTATGCCAATTGGTTGTTGGCTGAATTCATTTCCTTGCAGATAATAGAACTAAACTCCTATTTTCCTGCTAGCTGTCAGCTGGGGACTGCTTACAGTTTCAAGTCTGCTCTTAGGTCCTTGCCAAGTGGCCCCCAGTGGCACTGCAGAACATGGGGGTTTACTTTTTTCCAACCACCTGCAGTCCATCTCTCAGACCTCCTTGCCTGCTACCGGCTGAAGAAAAATGGTTTTAATGTGCTGGCATGATTAGGCCAGGCCCACCCAGAGCAATCACTATTTTGCAACGTAATGTAACAATCACAAGTGTGCTATAGTCATATTCATAGGTTCAACCCACACTCAAAGGGGAGGGAATGATACAAAGGTGCAGGTCACTGGGGATCATCTTAGAATTCTATTATAACCTTCGACAACCTCAATGTATCCTGTCCAAGCTTGCAAAGCAGTGAACACTTCCTCATTCAGTTTCTCTTTCATTTCCCTACTTAATTGCACTTGGCATGGAAACACAGAAGAATTCAGGATGCCTGCATTCCTTCAGTCTGGGAAGCTAAAGAAGGAACTCCTATCAAAGAGGGCGGAAGTGATCAGGGTCGCTTTCATTCCTCTAATCCAGGCTTTCCGAAAATAAATATACCACTGAGGGAATACAAGATGATTTCCAGTGGTGCATGGGTACATAATAAATAATATGGAAGCACACAGTGAGAAATGCATTCCCTTTTCAATTCTTTTTTAATACCTCTTATTACATTAAGGAGAAAGTCTCAGTTTGGTGCCAATATGTCCTTAACACCTCCTACACTTGAGAATCTCCCTTTTTAACAAAGAGGCTCAGGCTTGGATCCTTAAAGATGCAATAGAAGCAAGTGAACGCTGAACACTTTTGTTTGCGTGGTGCCAATTTTTAGGTCCCTTTTCATCATGGCAATCTGACCAGTTTTTACTTACAGTACCGATAAAAGATTTCCTTATTAAACTTATTTAGGGAAAAAGTCAATGTCCATTTAAATACAATTATTATATAACTAATAGTATTGATGGTTCAAGGACCTGGCAAAAGTCATCCATGTGGATGGGAATGATGGAAATTGAGCGAAAACCATGATTTAATCTAGGGGTAAGATGGGCAGCTGGCTTGGAGCCGCCCATCTTACCAGATGGGCTGGAGCTGAACCTGCTGATGGGAGTTGAAAGGAAGCTCAGTTGCAGATATATTGAAAAGGGAGAGGGAAAAGCCTGGGCACTGGGAGCTTGGCTTCTTGGCTTACCAGCTGTACAGCCTCAAGCTTTCGCTTCCCTTTCTGGACTTGTCGGGTCCCCGATGTAAAGTGAGGAGTTTGTACTTAATGATCTCTTGTGTTCCTTTCAATCTTGACTTCCTATGATTCTGTGAAGGGGGTGGGCATTATACAGACCGTCTCAATAATGTTGACCCACGTTTTAATATGTTGCTATGGAAAAAAGAAATCTCCCCCTAGCTGATCATTGAGAGCAGGGTTTTTCAAGTGCTGCACTGTTGACACTTGAGGAAGGAGAACTCTGTCTTGGGAATTGTCTTGTGCATCCCACAGGGCATTTAGCAGGCTCAGTAGTACTCCCCCAGGCCTGACAACCAACAATGTCTCCAGACGTTGCCAGATGTCCTCTGGGGGCGGGGTGGGGGGCAAAATCGCCCTGGTTGGGAATCACTGATATAAGGAAAACGCATCTGTGTTTGTGATATTTGTCCCATTGGTTCTAATAGCAAAATGTTACTCAACTACCCAGTTGTATTTTTAGGCTGCAAGTCGCCTTCCATAGCGCAACAGGAGAAACAATGTCACCGGATGGATGGGTTCATTGAATAATTCACTCACTAATCATTTACTGAGCATGTTTGTAGTGAACTCCAGTCAAACAATGGTGAACAAGAACTTTCAAGAACTTGTAGTTGGCTACCGTTGATTTATGCTTCATCTCTTACAAAATATGTATATTAAGCTGTTAATTATGTGCCCATTCTTCCTCTAACAAACATCTCTTGCATGTGGAGCTTTTATTAGCATTGTGCTGAAACACAGAAGTGGCAAGCAAGACTGCCATGTTATCTGTCCTTAAGGAGGTGCCGGCAGGCAATGCACTCTACTAGGCATTGTCAGGCACTCGAAGGTGATAGTGATGAATGACTATGAATATGATGGATAGGGGCTACCTCAAGTAGACTCTGATTTAGTGAGAACAAGGAGGCACATACCTAACTGAGTCCATCAGAAGCCAAGAAATGGGACAGATTCCCTCTAGCTGGGGAGATTACATAAAACTTCACGAACTCATTAAATGGACAACACTAAACAACATTTATTAAGTATAACTCTGTACCCATTTTAGAGATGGGGAAACTATTCAGAAGGCTGAGGAAATTGCCCCAGGTTATGTTAAGGAGTGGGATACAAGAGATGGAGAAAATGTGGGAGAAGGGACTTTAATCCAGACATATATACCTGGTAACAAAGTCCCATGGACTTATCCACTTTCCCATGCAGATGCTGAAGGGTGCTGAGGAAGTTCTCAGAGGGAGTCAGAAGTTGTGGAAGTGTGGGGGAGTGAAAGTTGATAAATGTCTGCTTATCGTCATCTGTATGGAAGTTGCATGAGAGCAAGTGTCCCAGATTTCTAGACTCCCAAGAGAATCCAGTCCTAGAGGGATAGATGCTGAAGATGATCTAGAACGATAGAGGATATGGTGGCCACAACAGGAAAGCTGAGCACAACTCAAAAGAAGAAAAATATAGTGGCCAAATTCAAAATGGACTGCATGGAACATGATGTTCTCTCCCTTTACTTGTTTAGTCCCTTGAATTCATACATGGTGTTATCAGAGAAAGGGTCCTTCTTAATGAAACCTACTAAGGGAAGAATCTCTCCATTCTTACTTTTAGTCTTGCTTTTCTCCTACAATCTGCTTGCAAAACCAATCTAAACTTGAAAACTTCACCCATTACCAGAGATGGAAATCTCTGCAGGTTCTTTACAAGTTTCACTTTTGAGCGAACTGTATTACCACAGAGATATTTCACGTGTCCTGTTAAGGACTGGGGAAGTATTTTCAGTATGTGTTGTACATGACATCAGCATGTGTTCCTGCAATGTGTTTCCATCTCTATTTGCTGCCCTCTCCCTGTGATTGGTGATTTGTTCATAAATAATACAAAATCTGAGAGCAAATGGAGGAATTTTATCTTGTTCCATCAAAATAATTTCTGTTGGAGTGGAGATTTTTTTCCCCTGGTAATGATCTTTAAATATCTTGAAAGACTAGTTGTGTCTAGCCATGAATGCCTTAATGCTGAGAAAAAGAAATTACCCAAGAATTCTGTTAGAGGGTGGCTCTTGAAAATGTAATTAGGTAGAACATTTAGAGTAGATGGTATTATAGCTGCATTATTACAAATTGGCAGCCTATCAATCTTTGGTAATTAAGCCTTTGGGAAACTCATTGTATTTACCTTGATGGGCTCCAAATAACAATAAATAACATGGCTGATACAGATTGCTTTTGGAGAAAACCAAAGCAATTGGTCAAAGGGGTAGGTCTGTGTCTCCACTAGGTTATAGGCTCACTGAGGTCAGGAGAGGGGCTTTGTATTTACAGCACCAGATGTAATGACTTGCCTCATGGGGTGCTGGAACTAACTTGTAGGTTTAGGCATGCTGCAGGAAATTTGTAAGGCAATTGTAACATCCCTGATAGCTTGAAATCGGCCGTGGTGGACCTGGTGGAAATAGACAAACACAACAAATCAGGGCTGTTACTTCTTGTTGTTGTTTGAGTGAGTGCTGGTTTTCTGCATATAATCCAGTACCCAGGAAACATTGGCTCCTCGAGAATTTGTGAATCTCTATTTTGCAGAAATAACAAAAAACAAATCCTAAGCTAATGCTATAGGACCAATTGAGTTGGAATTTTTTCCTTTGTTGTCTGGAACTCACTCTGGACTCCATCTCTCATCAATAAAATTATTTTACAATATGTGTGAAGAGACATTACTCTAATTTTCCAAGCATAAGTAGACCCTTTCATATAGTTTATGTCTACACAAAGAACACATTTTCAACTTTATTGGGTATTACACTCTTTTCACACTGCCTTTCCTCTTTAAATTAATACTCTGACACTTAACACATTAGAATTAATACTCTGATATCCATTTTGGGACCCTGTAGTGCACCGGGCATTTTGCCAGGGATAGAGCACACTCAACATGACTAAAAGCTAATTCACACGTCCGATAGTCCTCTTCTGAAAGGAGAGGATAATATATGAAAGAATCTGGACATGGGCATTCAGGCTTGCTACTGTGATGTGTGGGGCTAATAGCCATAGGAAGCAATAGGTCAGCCCAAGAGTCAGCCACTTAGGTAGAGCTAGAATAAAGACATGAGACAAGATTTAAAGTCAAGGAAGGTATGCATCAAAGAAAGCCAATGCAAGAGGAAGTCTGGTGGAGATGGCGGGAACCTGGACCTAGATATTCTAGGACTGAAGTCTGGGGAATGAGATAATTCTGGAATGGAACTGTGGTTGTGGAGATTTTTATATCTCCACTTCCAATAATTGTGGGCATGGGTGTGCCACGACCATGGAAAGAGACTTTAGCAGAGCCTGTGATCTCAAGGAGCTTGCAGATGGCTTGAAGAGCCACTAAACATGCAGGGAGAAGGGGCTTATAATAAAGTCAGAAGAAGTGAATGTTAAGTAGTGGAAGGGTGGTCAGAAATGTTTTCAAGGATGAGATAGAATTTCAAATGGTCCTCAAAAGATGGGTAGAGAGGCAAGCAAACATTCAGAGTGGATGCAAAAGCCTTGAGCAAGCAAGATGGAAATGTTAAATGTGATGCTGGCAGATGAGGATGGCATATAGACCCATCTGACTAAAGTATAAGGTTTACCATGGCCACATGTGGCTGGTTAGAAGTTTTGGTTAATAGACTTGCTAAAACTTTGACTTTTATGAGGAATTAAAATACAATAACATTTTAAATATTAAAAGAACACAAAAACATACACTGGAGAATAAAACTGGATTGAACAAAACTATCTTTTTCTTCAGTCTTTAAATTATGTACTTCACAGTGATTGTCATTCTTTTGTATGTTTAACACATTGCCAAGGACTAAGTTAGGAGATGGGAGGATACCATGATTAAACCATCTATGGTTTTTCAGCTTCAAATGGTAGGGAAAACAGGACTAACGTATGTGTAATGATAACACAATGAAAATCATGAATGCTCTTAAAAGGGATATGGATAAAGAACCCGAGATATTATGAAAAGAAGGAAGAGATTATCTGTGACTGGCAGTAATCAGGAAGGCTTCATGGAGAATGGGAAGGATTTATAGCATCGACTCAGCTTAAAAATCATCTCTAAAGAGACTTTTCTCCGCCACTTTAGCATATAAAATAGGTCTTTTCTTCTGAAGCATTCTTGACTAGGCCATGGAAGAAAAAAAAAAAGAATGAAACATTAAGGGTCTTCATAGCTAAGAGCTGTGTCTGGAGATTACCACCCCCATTTTACCTCCATATAGATTGGCTGGTTTGGTTGAGCTTGTTCATTTAATATCTCCTGAAAGCATTCTTTTCTTGTGCCAGGTACTCTTACAACAATGGGGGATAAAGTGGTTAATAAGAGAGATACAGTCCTGGCCCTCATGCAGCGTGTGTTCTGTGAGAAGACTGATATCAGTCAAAAAATCACATGGCTACACAGTGTCAAACTGTAGTAAGGGCTATAAAGGAAAAGGAGATCTTAGAACATGGCACTGTGGTCTGACTGGGTCTGAGGACCTGGGAAGCCTTCACAAATAACTAACTGAAACAGAGAGAGGAGTAGGAAGTTACCAAGCAGAAAGGGCAGTGTCTAGAAATCTCAGGTAGAGAGAAGAGCAAGCACAAAGGCAGTGAGATGAGAAGGTGAATGTGGCCAGAGCACAAGGAAGGAGAGAGAGAGAGATAGGATAAGACAATAGGAGCCCCAAATCATGCATTATCTTGTGGGGTTTAGACTTTATCCCAATGCCTCTAGGGAGTTTCTGAGCATTTTTAAATAGAGAAATAACTTGACAAGACTTATAGTTCAAAGATTCTTCTGAGTGCCCTCTGGAGAATGGGCAGAATTTGGACAAAAATGGCAGTAGTCCCCCTTTCATTAGAAAAACATTCAACAAATGAGAAATAGAAGGAACTATCCTCAAGCTGATAAGGGCACCCACTAAGAACCCACATCTAACATCATACTTGGTGTAAAATTGTATGTTTTTGACCTAAGATCAGAAACAAGACAAAGATATCTGTTTTACCACTTCTATTCAACATTGTACTGACTCTAACCAGATAATTAGGCAAGAAAAATAATTAAAAAGCATTCATACTGGGAAGAAAGGCATAAACTATCCTTATTTGCAGATGACATGATCTTGTATCTAAAAACCCTAAAGGATCTGCAAACCCCCCCCCCCAAAAAAAACTATTAGAATTAATAAGCAAGTTCAAGAAAGTTTCAGGATGCAGGATCAAGATACACAAATCAGTTGTATTTCTTTACACTGCCAATGAAGGCTGTAAAAATGAAATAAAGAAAACAACTCAATTTGCAACATCATCAAAAGAATGAAATACTTAAGAATAAATTAAGGAAAAGAAATATAAGAGTTTTACACTGGAAATCATAAAACATTATTGAATGATCTAAATAAATCAAAGGATATACCATGTTCATGGATTGAATGATTTTCTATGGTTAAGATGGCAATACTCTCCAAAGAGATCTACAGATTCAGTGCAATTGCTATCAATATTCCAGCTGCCTTTTTTTTTTTTTGCAGAAATTACATGCTGATCCTAAAATTTATATGGAAATGTAAGAGACTCAGGATAGCCAGAACAATTTTGAAAAAGAAGAAAGTCAGAGGACTCACACTTCCTGATTTCAAAACTTACTATAAAGCTACAATAATCAAGATAGTACTAGCATATAGATGAACACACATCAATAGAATAAAACTGAGAGTCCGAACTTATAGTCTTATATTATGGCCAATTGATTTTTGATGGGGGTGCCAATATCATTTAATGGGGAAAGAAAAGTTTTTAACAAATAGTTCTTTAAGCGAAGAGTAGTCTTTGTCCAATTTTAAAAAAAATGGGCAAAGGTTTTGAATGTACCATTTTCCCAAAGAAGATACAAAAATGGCCACTAAGCTCATGAAAAGATGTTCAACATCATTGGTCATTAGGGAAGTGTAAAAAACAAAACAAAACAAAACAACAACAACAAATAAATCCACAATCCATGAGATACCACTTCACACACACTAGGATAGCTAAAATTTAAAAGTCAGACAATAACGAGTATTGGTAAGGATGTAGAGAAACTAGACCCTTCATACCTTGCTGGAGGAATTGTAAAATAGCATACCTACAATGCAAAAACAGTTGACAGTTCTTTAAAAATAAAAAAAAATAATAATAATTATCATGTGACTCAGTAATTCAATTCCTAAGTATCTAACCCAAAGAAATGAAAATACATGTTCATACAAAAATTTGAACATAAGGACACATAGCAGCCATATTCAAAATAGCCCCAAAGCAGATGGGGTGGCTGGGTGGCTCAGTCAGTTAAGCATCCAACTCTTGGTTTTGGCTCAGGAAATGATCTCAGGGTGGTAAGATCAAGTCCCATGTCGGGGTCCAGGCTCGGCTCAGGGTCTGTTTGAGATTCTCTCTCTCCCTCTCATTCTGTCTCTCCCCCTGCTCTCTCTGTCTCAAATAAATAAATAAATAAATAAATAAATAAATAAAATCTTTAAAAAACAGACCCCAAATTGTCCCAAAGTAGAAACAACCCAAATGTTCATCAACTGATGAATGGATAAACAAAGTGTGATATATTCATACAATGAAATATTATTTGCAATAAAACAAGAATGAAGTACTGATACATTCTACATCATGAATGACTCTTGAAAACACTGTACAAGTAAAAGAAACCAAACACAAAAGACCATACCTCGTGTGATTCCCTTTGTATGAAATGTCCAGTATAGACAAATCTATACAGACAGAAAGTAGATTAGTAGTTGCCTGTGGTCAGAATGAGGTTGGAATTGGGAGTGACTGCTAATGAGTATAGTGTTTCTTTTTGGGGTGATGAAAATGTTCTGGAATAGATAAGGGGATGGTTGCACAGCATCATGAATATACCAAAAGCCACTGAATTAAAACTTCCAGTGGTGGATTTCACAGTACGTGAATCATATGTACATAATACCATTTTTTAAATTTTACAAAATGGTAGCAGAAAGCCAGTCGAATGCCATAGACCTGGTGAGAGATAATGGTGGCATAGAAGAGGGGGTGGCTGTGGAGATGAAAAGAAGTGGACAGATCTGAGACAGATGATGGAAAAGCTTTCATAGGACTCTAGCCCCCCACTTATTATCACCATCACAGCACCCCTTTCTACCCCAGCTCCAGCCCCAGCTGTGGTCAGTGGATCTAGAAGGGCTGGTGGAGTAGATTTCATTCTTGTAGGGCTATTATTCTTGGCCAGACATTGAGAAGATCCCCAGATGAAGGTGGTACTGTTAGAGTTTAGTCCTCTGGTGGTAGCAGCAAATCTTGATGCACACTGGAGTCGCTTTATGTAAGGCAGTTTGGACATTGGTTCAGCTTCAGGAAGGCTAATTGGTACCCTCCTCCAGCAACCAGCTGTGCTGTCCCCTCTCTTCCAGGTCCTTATTTCACTCAACTCAACTCAATAATTCAAAGCTCAACTAATGTTAATGGTGTCCATTGAGTGAAGCTTTGCTTCTCCTCCAGCAGTGAGCAACTCAACAAACACTGTGTCACTTTGGAGATCAGCAGATCAGTATGATTATCATTCCCATCTTACAGATGAGTATACAGAAGCTCACAGTGTTGTGGTTGTTGTTTAAGATTTTATTCATGTATTTGACAGAGAGAGAGAGAGAGCACAAGGGAAAGGGAGAAGCAGGCTCTCTGCTGAGCAGGGAGCCTGACGTGGGCTCGATCCTAGGACCCTCAGATCACCACCTGAGCCGAAGACAGATGCTTAAACGACTAAGCCATCCAGACACCCCTCATAGTGTTTAAATAACTTGCTGAAGATCTCCTAACCAGTTAAGTGGCAGAGTTGAAATTTTTATCCAAGTCTATTTGCTAAATTGATGCTTTGAACCACTCCATTTATGTGGGGTCAGCCACATAATTTGTAGCACCCAGTGCAAAATGAAAATCTGGGACCTCTTGTTAAAAAATTATTAAGAATTTCCAGGGGAAGACAGCAGAGCATTAAGCTAAGAATAAAAACCTCTTGAGTGTGGGGCCCGGTTGGTCAGCACAGATTCATGTGCCTAGGAAGCTAGCCCTGCATCTCTGTTTCTCCAATTGGCCTAATGACCAGAATTTCCTGGGGGAGGTACATAGATTTTGTAGATTTCTAGATCTCTGCCCCAGAGAATGCAGTACAAGGGGTTGGGGTCGGATCTGTGTTTTAACGGTGCTTTAGCAAGCAAATAGGGAAAATCGCACTGAGCTGTGTGTCCTGGCTTTCTTGGAGGACCTGCTCTGTGCTCAGCACTGTGTGTATGCTGGGGTAGTGGAAGAGGGGATAGTCGGTATTTGGGGCAACTTAAGTAATTGCATTATGCAGATTTCCCATCTTCGAAATTGGGCCCCTCCAGACACCTCCAAAACCAGGAGAGGGGCTCCTTTATTCATCTGAGTTGGAACTGCCTGAATTTTAAAACCCCGCACAATTTATGCAGAGGAAGTCTTTCAAGAAGGAGAGCTGGGCCTTAGGATTCTAATCTTGAATATTCAGGGAAAGCAGCATGTCCTATTCAACAGGGCTGATCAATAATGAGTGCATTCACACTCTGAATGTGTGCATTATGTACAGATACAAAATATACAATGCCCCCAAAACGGGGAAAGACATTTCTGATTGAATTTTTTTGTTTGGGTTTATAAAAATAACTTGTGGTACATCAATTACTCTCCATTTCCATGGATACAGGCAATACTTTATTATGTAACTCTACAGCTGTGCCGGTTTTTAATATAAAACCCAGATTTTTTCATCTATTTCTCTTTCATAGTCACTGAACTGAGATAATAACATCTTTTTACCTAGGAATGTATTCAGTCCCTTTCTTTCCCCCCACCATCCTGCAAACTATTATTGATTAGAATTTCATTTTGTGGCTTTTGTAATAAAATCTCTGGTAAATGTTACCATTGCGGGCAGGGGAAGGGAGGAGCAGGAGAAGGTCATTCTTCATGTAGAGTGTGTGTAAATATGTGTGTGTAAAGAATGCAGCGTGTATGCACATTCTTCGGGGTCTCACGAGTGAATGTCTGGGCATTGTGTTGACTTCCAATTTGCTCTAGGGCAGTTTTCAAATGACTATTTATGAAATGTTGAGAAACATTCCTCTACTTTTTTTTTTTTTTAAAGAACCCACACCCTCTTTTCTGAGAACAAAACTCTGTCTTTCTACCTCTATAATTTGTAATTTGGTGCCATTGTTTTAACTCCCTGGTGATGCTCCAAGTTGATTGATACCACGCAGTTCTTTCCAGGAGTCCCTGCACAGAAATGGCTTCCCATTGTCCTAGCAGGGGTTGGAGCAGAGTGTGATGGCAAGGAGAAAAGGAAGACAGGAAATGGCATGAAAATGCAGGGCAGGCTGAAAAGGGAGCAGATTAGAGGAATGGAGCCAGATGGGACTAGAGGGGCTACCTGGGGGGCTTCTCCCTTAGCAGATTGTCAGATTTGGAATTTTTCCACTAGCAATTCAAATTATGTGTGTGTGTGTGTGTGTGTGTAAACAGGGCTAACTTAGGGGTCTGAAGGGTTTGTTTGAAGGACCTATCAACTCCCTGAAATTTTGGGTGAACAATTGCATATATATGAACATGTGTGTTTTTGGAGAAAAGGATCTGTTACAGGTAGATTTGGGGGTAGCTGTCCGGTTGACAGCAATTCTTGGAGAGGTCACCCCCACCTTTTGATGACTGAGCCAGCAAAGAGGCTGGGGCATGGTTAAACGAATCATCACCATCCTGGTCACACTCAAGAGTGGGCACCCGAGTCCAGATGGACCCATCAGAGTCCTTCCCTGGGAGTTTCCCAACTGATCTGGAGACAAAGAGTTCACTTCCTTTTCTGGGTTGTGGTAAGAGGATTCAGCCATGGTCTCCATCATGTGGTAAAAGTCCATCAGCTATAGGAGGGAATAAAGGTATCATTCAGAAGCAGAAGGGAGGGGGACAGCCAGAGAGGGAGCACAAAAGCATGCTGACAGCACTCAATGATCTGATTATCCCTTCGGTCACTTCACTTGTGCCCCTTCTAAATTTGGATATTTGAGTCAATAAATAGCCTTTCTTTGGGTATGTTAATTCTACTGGGTACCTGTCATCCACAGCAGAAACAAATCTTGAAAGGAGAGAATCCACAATTTTCATCAGATTTGTGTGACCCAAACTGGTGTGAGAATACACATTTAATTCCTCCTCTTCCTGTGATGATCTTCAATCATCAACACCTCTGGGAGGGATGGCTCAGAAAGTAATAAACATATGCTGGGATAAATGGGAAGAAGTTCATTCCATGCTCTCCCCATTGGTAAGAAGATCATGAAATGAATCTGGGGCCTCCAGGGACTGTCCTATGTTACCGCTGCCCTTCGAATAGCCCCAGAGGTGATGGTTCTGACTTTCAATATGCACTAATTAATCACCACTGCATGCACAGCCCCAGGCAGGTTACTGGGGAGTAAAAGAGAATGGGGCTGTGGTCCATGACTCCAACTTACATGAGGAGGTGGCCCAGAGAATATTTCTGATATATTACAAGCAGGGGCATGAGGCAGGGTGCAGCAGAGACCACGTGTGGAAGAGGAGGAAGGGCAACTATATACCTTCCATAATTGTTGCTGCCTGATTCAACTGTTTAAATGATTAATTAATTCAGGAGAGTATCATAGAACAGAGAAGAATGACAAGATATTATGGGACGCTCAGCATTGGACCTTGTCCCATACCCCTGTGGACTTCTTTCTCAGAAGTCAAGGGCACAGGAATTCCACATCCCTGGCTGTTCTTTTAGGGGAGCTCAGTGTCCCAGTTTCCCCCACCCCCACCTATCAAAGGGTCATAATAAAAATTTCAGCCCTCCCAACTTCTTTGAGGTGTTGTGAGGATCTAAGGGGACCTTCTTCTTTTTCTTTTTTTTAAGTTTTCTAAATTTATTTGTCAGAGAGAGAAAGAATGAATAAGCAGGGGGAGCAGAAGGCAGAGGGAGAAGCAGGCTCCGTTTTGAGCAAGGGGCCCAATGTGGGACTGGATCCCAGGACTCTGGGATGATGACCTGAGCTCAAGGCAGACACTTAACCAACTGAGTCATCCAGGCATCCCCCTAATGGGATCTTTTAAAGTCAGTGTTATTCATATACTCTAAGGAGTTGGATTTGGACTGATGTTGACATGGGTCTATCTGAGATGGGAAACAGGCACGAATGAAGTTATGCTCTCATTCTCGGTGGCGGTGGGGGGGCAGACATCACCAATTGATCCTAACACTCTTCCTCAACCTGGCTGTGACCTCAAACTCTTTCTCAACACAACTCTCTGGGTGGCCCCCACCACTGATCCGAGCTGGTATGTAAAATGAAACCCATTAAGGGTCTCTGATCCAGGTTCTTGAAGGGTTGCAGGTTGGGGATCAATTTTCCAACTAATCGCTGGGGAGGGATAAAGATATAATGATATGTTGCCAACCACTTTGAAAAGGACAAAGTGGTGTAACTTTTAGGCAAACATAAACAGGAATTTAGGGGTTAGGAGGAAGGGGTTGTCATTTTAGCTGTTGAAACATCTTTGCTATCAATAACAGAGAGCGGGAAGGTTAGCTAAAGTCACTCTAATTACTTTCCCACAAGCACCCCCAGCTGAGCCTGGAACTGAACAATCTGACAAGTCAAAACAGGACACAGTGTAAGTGAGACACTGTTACTTTTTGCTCCTGGGAATTTAAGATAGTGAGAACATAAGAACAACCTGATGTAGAGGGAAATAAACAAACAAACAAAAAAAGAGAATGCATTTAAAAATAAGTTTTCAGTAGTTGCAAAAGAGAACATTTGCATTCCTCTTGGTATATTTACCCAGAGGTGAGCAACAATATGCAAAACCCTAACTCCATCAACAAGGGATTACAGGACGCAAGTGACCTTAGGGGGGGACCTGAAGCTTTAGTCATCATAATTCTGAATCCCACGGCAACTACAGTGCCTCAGGCTCTCTCCATATTACTAGTAGCTTTGCAAAGTACCCTGGACAGGGCTGGTTTCCTAATTTCCACAGGGGCTTTCCAGGCCACTAGAGACTCCCTCCAAGGCTAGGGCTCAGTATTTTCAGGGTGCCTACCCATAGGGGCCACACCTCTCTGGAGCTGTATGGCTGGCTGAGTCAGAGCTGAATGCCTCACCAAGAAGGGCCAATAGGATTTTCTTTTTCCAAGTTCAGGACTGAATTATTGGGTCTCTAGTAGGTGTCATCAGACCTAGCAGACCATTTGGGTGTGAAGGATAAGAGTTCAGGGCAATTGGGATAACTGTTTGGTGGCCCAGCAGAGAAGCTCTTCTGGGGAGTGGCGTGGTAAAGGGGTTGCCTCTGCTTTCTGAAAAGTAAGTCTTTTTAATTTCAGCTTGTTTAATTGGGTTTCTGTTCTCTGCAAGCAACTTTGTCCTGACCCAAACTGCTTCCCCAAAGCTAGGATGTGTACCTCCAGGGTACACAAACTGATATTTAGGCAGGAGAAGTGATTTCATGTGGTGCAAGGTTACAACCTTTTCAAAACATCACCACCAACTTCCATCACCAGAAGAAATCCTCTTTCGGGCTTTTTGATTATCTCCATTGGGTGCTTGTCTTTAATGCCCAAGACTCAAGGGACAGGGAAGCTACCCAGAATTAGCAATGGTGGGAAGTTGCTTCTGCTGATAGAGCTGGAGGGACAAAGAGGATGCCCACAAGCCAGGGCCACGTGGCCACAGTGGGACATCCTGTGGGAGCTAGAACTTTACTGCCAAAGACAAAGTCCAAGAGAGAGAGGAGCATAAATACTTTACCTAAATGCTTTAGTTCCTCCCCTTCTCTCACTCTGCTCAGTCTCCTGTTGGATATTCCCAGGGGAAACGCTTAGCAGAAGCCTTTTGTTAAGGAAGCTTGGATACTGCAATTTGCAGGAGTCAAATTATGGGGGATGAAAAGGGCAGGCCAAGGCGGCTAAGTGATCTGAGAGCAAATGGGGCAGGTGAGCACCCCGTAGGGTCCTGTGACACGAACCAAGGCAAATCACTTCTCAGGAACCCCTGTGGCCACTTAGCCCAGAAGAGACTCAAGGACATGAAAGGCACATGGCATCTGAGAGATGGCCCTTCAACCAGTTCATAAGCCACCTGCCCTACAGCCATGCCCGATTCCTGGAGGTCTGACTTCCTTCCTTCCACGGGACGCCGCTTAAACTAGGAACAGCTGGGACCCCTTTCAGTTGCAGACCTTTTTTAAACGTCTGGACTGAGAAGGCGTCAGGGCGAGATGACTGCAGGTGTCCACCTGGGTCGCCAGGTAGAACTGTCTCTGTCCATCTCCCAACTGCGCACCCCACTATCTTTTTCACACGTGGTCACTTTTCCACGGCAATGTGCTTACCGGCAGCTCTAGGCTTACATCTCCTGTTGGTTCAGCAGCCCCGGGCAGCACTCAGCACATTTTCTCGAGACTTCCAGCCACCAAAGTCCGAGACTTGAGTTTTGTTGGCCTGGCTTAGGTCAAGCGTCCATGCCTGCATTGACCACGAGGCCCAGGAGAGTGGAATGCCCACGTGCCCTTCCCCGGAGGCCAGGCGTGAGTAGAGTAGGGCCGGGCTCAGCCTCATCTGAACTGAAGGGCCATTTACCTAAAGAAATCCAAGGTACTTGTCCCAAGAACAGGGGATGCTGGGCAGGTACAAACAATAGATGTCTCCTCTACCCCTTCTAGACCTTCTATTACCTGCCTTGTTCTTATTTCCCTGTGGTCCCGACTTGTCAGGAAATATTATCCCTTACTGACCTCTATATCCCAACCATGTCTGGCAGGGAACCGGGGACCAAGTAAACACTCAGTAAATGTGGAATTGAATTGAGGTATAAGCACTTGCATTATACATTTATTTCTAAAACACCATGGGTATTTTCCATACCCTGGTGGGGGAGGGAGACTGGATTTCTTACACTGGTCTCTACGGTGGGTGGTGGGCAGAAAGGAACAGCACCGGCTGACATGCAGCCCTTATCACACGCCCAGATCTTTTTCCTGCTGCCAGGTCTCTTGGGGACCCTGGCCAACCCAGCTGAGAGCTCATCTCCATTTGCTACAAATTAGAAAACCAGCATTTTCCCTTCAGTTGGCCCGAGGCACAATCTTTTCCTTCCAATTTGAATTGCATATAAGCACAATTTCTTCCTGTTGGATGTTTAAGGATAATCTGACACTTCAGTTGTTTTTCCTTGTCTTTCATATTTAAAAGGGAAAACACATTTCAGAGCCCCGTTTGGTATTCTCGCCCCCTTTAAGAAGGACAGGCAGCATCACAGTGCGAAACCCAAATTCCTCAATTCCGCTACAAATTAACTTCAGACTCGGTCTGTGCACGGGGCCGCCGCGGAAGCCTGGGCTCCCTTAGTCACTGGCCTCCAAACCATCCTCCCAAACAGAATCATTATGGGTCCTGTTTGTAACACTGCCATTAAAAATGAAGACCTGTCAAGAATCTCTTATAACCATGTTGTAAATAGTATCCACAAAGATTTTTTTAATGACTGGATGTTTTTTAAAAAGGCAATGAGTGGTATATTTTTAAGGAACCCTAATGTAACAAATCAATCACAGTCCCTCTGTCGTGACTGTAGTGTTTTTATATTTAGTGCAGTTTATGGAAAACCATACCATTAATTCTCTCCTCCCTCCCTGACTCCCTATATTCCTGCAAAACTCAGGGACTTCTTGGTAAAGCATGTTTACATTTTAAGAGATCTGGATTTGCTTTTGACATTGCTTACCCAAACCAGTCTTCAAAGTATCTATTAGAACTGGGGCTTTTGTAAATTTTTTTTCAATGTTTGTTCCTTTGAGGGGATAGTATAAGTTAGCATTCCTTGATTGGAGGCAACAGAAACTGACCCCAACTAAGTCAAGAAGAGGAAACTTATTGGCAGGATATCAGGAGCTCCCAGAATTTTCGAGAGCCTTGAGTTTGAACGAGCAGCGACAGGAACCAGGGCAACTCTGGAGGGCAGGAAAATAGGACTTACAGGAAGTCCCTTATAGGGGACAAGAGTGGCCAGAATGTCGCCACCACCTCCAATCATGAAAATACCTTCCCTTTATTTCACTCTGTCCCAGGACAAAGCATCTGATTAGCTGAGCTTTAAGTCCGGTCTTCTTTCCCTGGCCGTACTGAGCTGGGGGGGGAAGAAACGTAGACTCTTTTGCTTCCACAATGGAAAATGGGCACCTGACTTACCATGCCATGCAGGAGACACACACGGGAGAAGCAGTTTCCCAAAAAGAAATCGTCAAACTGCTCAAAAGTGATATTAATTTAGGTCATGTCAGCTGCTATCACAGATCATAGCCCTAATCCTATTTATTGGCTTAACACAATAAACATTTATTTCTACCTTTTGTAATAGTTCACTTTGGTTGTTCCTAATTGTTTTTTTTTCTATTTTAAGTTACCTTATTGAGGTATAATTGACATTTAAAGAGCTGTGCATATGTAATATATACAAAAGTTTCTTCCCACCTTAATTATTCTTATTCTTCTTATTGTTACTAATATCATCCTTATTTGTGGTAAGAACACAACATAAGATCTACCCTCTTAGCAAATTCCAAGTATACAGCACAGTATTCTTAAACATAGGTGCCCTGCTCTACAGATTTACTGATAACTTTGCAGATAACTGAAACCTTGTGTCCTTTGACCGTCCCTGGTGTGCCCATTCTACACTCTGCTTCTGAGTTCAGCTTTTTTAGATTCCACATGTAGGTGAGGTGATACAGTGTTTCTCTTTCTGTGTCTGGCTTACTTCTCTTAGCATAATGTCTTCCAGTCCCAGGCCTGTGGTTGCAAAGGACAGGACTTTCTTTATAAGTCTTAATAACATTCCGTTGTATGTATATACCGCATTTCTTTGATCGATTCATCTGTTGTCATAGACATTTAGATTCTTTCCAGCTCTTGTTTATTGTGAATAATGCTGCAGTGAACAGGGCAGTGTAGATATCTCTTTGAGAACTTGGTTTCAATTCCTTTGGATAAATACCCAGGAGTGGAATTGCTGAATTAAATGGTAGGTCTCTTTTTAAACTTTTGAGGACTTTTCATACTATTTTCCCAAATGGCGGTGCCGATTTATGTACCCACCAACGGTGTGCCTTTGGTTCCCTTTTCTTCATATCCTCGCCAACACTTTCTCTCCTTTTTTTAGAGGAGCCATCCTAATGGGTGTGAAATGATGCCTCACTGCAGTTTTCATTTGCATTTCCCTGATAATTAGTGATGTGGAGCACTTTTTCCTTTGGGTAAAAAGTGTGGAACACTTTAACCTATTGATCATTTGCATGTCCTCTTTGGAGAAATGTGTATTCAAGTCCTTTGCCAGTTTTAAATCCAGTTTTTTGGCATTTTTAAAAATTTAAAAAAATTTTTTTAGCTATTGAGTTGTGTGAATTCCTTATATATTATGGCTTACCAGATGTATGGTTTGCAAATATTTTCTCCCTTTCTGGAGGGTGCCTTTTCATTTTGTTGATTGTTCCTTTGCTGAGCAGAATATTTTTTTGGTTTGATACAATTCCAATTGTTTATTTTTGCTTTTGTCACCTGTGCTTTTGGTGTCGTAGCCAAAAAATCATTACCAAGACCAGCATTAAGGAACTTTCCCCCAATGCTTACTCCTAGGAGTTTTATGGTTCCAGGTCTTCCACTGAAGTCTTTAATCCATTTTGAATTGAGTTTTGTATATAGTGCAAGGGTCCAATTTCATTCTTTTGCATGTTGATATCCAGTTTTCTCAACACTGTTTATTAATAGGCTATCTCTTCCCCATTTTGTATTCTTGCTGCCCTTATCAAAGACTAGTTGACTTTACATACATGGGTATACTTCTGGGCTCTCTATTCTCTCCATTGGTCTCTGCATCTGTTCCTATGCCAGTACCATACTATTTTGATTATTATAGCTTTGTAGTAGTACAGTTTGAAATCAGGAGGTGTGATCCCTCCAGACTTGTTCATCTTCCTTAAGATTGCTATGGCTCTTTAGGGTCTTTGATGATTCTACATGAATTTTAAGATGATTTTTTTCTATTTCTGTGAAAAATACCATTGGAAATTTGATAGAAATTGAATCTGCAGATAACTTCAGGCATTGTGAACATTTTAACAATATTAATTCTTACCATCTATAACCATGAAATATCTTTTGATTTATTTGTGCCTATTTCAATTCATTCATTAATGTTTTACAGATTTCAGTGTATAGGTCTTTTGCCTTCTTGGTTAAATTTATTCCTAAACATTTTGTTCTTTTTTGTGCTATTGTAAATAATATTGTTTTCTTAATTTCTTTTTTGCATAGTTCATTGTTAGCATATAGAAAGACAACTGATTTTTGCATGCTGATTTCATATCATGCAACTTTACTGAATTTGCTTATTTTAACAGTTGGGTGTGGAATTTTTAGGGTTTTTGTATATACAGGATTATGTCATCTGCAGAGCCAATTTTGCTTTTTCATTCTGACTTGTATGGCTTTTATTTCTTTTTCTTGCCAAATTGCTCTGACTAGGACTTCAAGGATTATCTTGAACAGGAGTGCTGAGACACTCCTTGTCTTGCTCCTGATCTTAGAGGAAGGATTTCAGCTTTTCTCCTCATTGATTATGAGGTTAACTGTGTGACTGTCCTATATATCTTTTATTCTGTGGAAGCACCTTCCTCTATACCTAATTGTTGAGCTATTTATCATGAAGGGATGTTGAATTTTGACATGTACTTTTTCTGCCTCCATTGAGATCATCATATGATTTTTTTTATCAGTATAATGCCAAGTTGCCTAAAGAGTGATTTTCCAATGTCAGAGTCCAATTTCAATTTCATTGAAAGTGAGAGTGACTGGGTTATGACCAGGAACACTTTGATCATTTATGAAGTGTATGTGTGAATATAATATAATATAATATAATATAATATAATATAATATAATACAATATAATTTAAACCAATGCAGTATATGGGTTAGAATGGTGGGCTGGGAACAGAGTAAATACAGGTTTGCTACCTTAATTTCTTGCTTCTATATCATGGGTCTTTAGCATTAAATCCACATTAAATACACTATTAAGCGAAGTAATAACTGGAGATGTGATTCTGATGAATGCTCTGTCATCTCATGGTGACTAGAGAAGGTGCTTTATCCTGTGGCCAGTGTACTAGTGCCTTGTGCCCTGGGCTTAGGGTTGGATGAGATGTGAGCACAGATCTTCACATTTATTATGGAATCCCTCTAGTGGATATTTCATGTGAGTTATTGTACTTTTCAGCTCTCTGATTTCTTTTTGGTACTTTCTATCTTTTCTATCTCTTTATTGAAGTTTACACTTTGCCATGCAAAGTGCTCTCCTGACCTTGACATGCATCTTTATGATGTCTATTTTGAATACTCTATCTAATAAAGTTCATTTCATTAGGGTTCATTTCTGAGGATTTAGCTTGTCCTTTTGCTTGGAACACATTTTGCTGTTTCTTTGCTTCCCTTGACTCTCTGTTGACATCTATGCATTAGACAAAACAGCCACCTTTCCCCGTCTTCATGAACTGGCTGCATACAAAAGACCAGCACCAATCAGCCTGGCCAGAGATTCTGGAGGTGTCTCTAACCTTTGTGCAAGTCTAAGCGACTCTTTTGTTCTTGGCTGCCTTCGGGCATCTGGAGCACACTAGGTCCTGCCAGCTCTCTCGGACAAGTAAGACTAAAGCTGGTTCATCAGGGAGCCGCTAGCAAAGTTTCATCATTGGATATGTTCTTTTTAACTCTGTTCATCCCCTGGGAGAAGTTAGGAGCTGGGGGATTTCCTCCCAATCCTATGGCACTGTGCTGAAGGAGGAATTATGGAAATTCAAGAAGACGTCTTAAATTTCCCTACCAGCTTCAGTGTGGATAGTTCTGTGCTCACTCAGAGTTCAGGAGCCTCTCAACTGATTTCTGGATTTCTCTTAAAAGGAATTTGTCTACAAATTATTGTTGACTTGTTGTATTTATATGGGGAAGGAGAGTCAAGAGCTTCTTATTCTGACATCTTGTTAATGTCACCCTTCTCCACACCCCTCCCCCAAATGAAGGTGTTAGAGGAGATGATTTTGGCGGTCCTTCCAGTTATAGACGACTCTAAAAGCAAGATTAGAAAAGCAAGGATATTGTCCTTCTCCCAAGTCATAATTTGCCACACAAGCCTAATTATGTCTCTCCTTCTTTCCTCTTACCATGAGTTCTCATATCCCTTTATGATAGCAGATAGACTTCCATGGATACCAGTGTAGAAACAGGTAGGATGTACCTCATTGGATTTGCCTTATCCTTCCTGCCAGTCTGATCCACAGAACCTTGTCATGAGATGAGAGCCCTGCATTTCATAGTTTCTCATTCTATTCAACATGGGATGGGATCTCCTGCATTGTTTGCCTCACTGTAGAGAAGAGGAAATGCAGCTGTCTCAGCCACCACCATCATCGCCTCGTCCTGTAATGTGATTGGTCATCTCAGCCTCCCCTGGGAAGAAAGCTGCATTTCAGCATGACCCCATTATGCTCCAAGCCCAGGTCTAATGAGATTGGACTCACAGAATCCAAAGGTGCAACCCAAATCAGAAGTGTTGATGAGTGAACCCTTGTGAGGCAAACTCTACCCAGCGAGAGAAAAAAGATAGCCAGGAGTCCGCAAACAAACTCTTCACTCTTCCTTGTTCCAAAAGTCAGTTCCCAATTATAGTCATTCCACGGTTTTTCCAGGGATGTCCTAGAGACATGACCAAGAGATTAACTGTGTTTCTTGTGAGCCTGTGGCCAACTCAGCAATGCCCCCCCACTTGTATTTATGCCTTGGTAGTATACACACTATAGATTTTATTTATTTATTTATTTATTTATTTGAGAGATGGAGAGAGAACCCATGAACGGGGGGAGGGGCAGAGGAAGGGGATCCCACACAGATGTGTGCAGAGCGTGGAACCCAACATAGTACTTGATCTCACCCTCCCTCGGATCATGACTGAGCAGAAACCAAGAGTTGGACGCCTAATGGACTGAGCCACCCAGGCGGCGTGCTGTTGTACACTCTAAAAGCTAGCGTGTGAGCTTCACCTCGGCTATTCTCTAAGGAGCTGTGCTGAGACAACATCTTTCAGTAGCATCTCCCCCAATACCAGACACCTACCACTTGCATTTGGGATGTCATTTTAGGTGTCCCATGCACATACAGCACTGAATCCTGTGGTGAGAAAGTTGCTTTGAATCAGCTTGCATCATCTTTTTGATGACTCCTTGGAGAAAATTTCCCTTTGGAGCAGCTTTGTCTTAAACAACCCTACACAATAAGTTCCTTCTCAACAGAGATCGGATCTTCTCCTCAGAACCTTGAGCAAAAGTTTTAAATGCCTATCATGGAATCATGTTCTTTCTGTATCCAGTGTATTTATTTTGTGTTTAGCTTCTCTCTGTGGTCAGTGATACTCATTTTTCAGTTACACTGTTGACGTACATTTCCCTTTTAAATAAAATGAGCTTTATTTAGATTAACCCCTTAATAAAGGTCAATTAAAAGTTAATAAACCACTAAAACAGGGAGGTGATCAAAGATAGTGAAGAAACACACTCACTGTACACAGTGCAAGGATTTGGCCCAAACCACGAAAGTGGAACACAATGAACTAAAATCTGCGAAATTGCCTTAGAGCAAAGATTTTTTTAAAAAATTCACCATATATATATATATATATTTTTTTTTAAAAAGATTTATTTATTTATTTGAGAGAGAGAGAGAGAGAGAACAGGTGAGTGGCAGGAGGCAGAAGGAGAGAATCTCCAAAAGCAGACTCCCCACCAGGCACTGAGCCCATGGTGGGGCTCCATCCCACAACCCTGAGATCATGACCTGAGCCAGAACCAAGAGCCGGTTGCTTAACCAACTGAGCCACCCAGGCACCCCTTTGAGGGCTGTTGCTTGGTACTGTGGGGGCAGCAAAAATCTGTCCATTTCAAACTCCTCTTTTTCCCTTCCTAGGCTTTCCCAGACGTCCTCTTTTTCTTTCTTTCTTTTTTTTTTTTTTTGAAGATTTTATTTATTTATTTGACAGACAGAGATCACAAGTAGGCAGAGAGGTAGGCAGAGGGAGAGGGAGAAGCAGGCTCCCTGCCAATCAGAGAGCCCGATGCCGGGCTTGACCCCGGGACCCTGAGACCATGACCTAAGCCGAAGGCAGAAGTTTTAACTCACTGAGCCACCCAGGTGTTCCCCTCAGAGACCCTCTTAGGCTCTGTGGTCGCCTTCTTTCCAGGGTATAGAGACTTCCTACTCTGCAAGCAGATTTTGGCAACAGTGTTTTATTCAGGGTAACAGTGAGTGAGGTCTTCCTTTCTGCTGTCTACAAAGGCAGGCACTGAAATAAACAAGAGTGCTGAAAGATAAATAGACCCTCAGAGCCACACGTGAGTCCCATCCCATTAGCCCCCAACTGCAGCGGTTTCTCCGAAGCTGGTCTGGTTGTGGGGTGGCCCCAGTTCAAACCTTCTGTAAATCGCTTTTGGCTTTCTTTACAATTTAGGGCACCCAGTGCTGGTGCCGAGGGATGCCAGGATGTCCCCATAATCTCTGCTGCTCCGCATTGTTGGAGATGGTAATTAATGGCAACTTAGCCTTCTGTAAATACTTCTGGAAGAGCACCTTCGAGTTCTCCTTCCTGCCAACTTGCTTCTTCTAGGCTCTTCCTATCTGGAAAGTCTGTCATTTCTGCAGACCCTTCCCTCCTTTTTTTGTGGCTCAGTTGTCCTAGCCCACCTTCACGCCTGCCATTTCTTATTTATTTCTCTTCCTTCTATCTCTCATTCTAGCCTTCTTTCTTCTGGGTTCCTTCTCAAAGGTTCTCTAGGCCTTCTTTTGGCCTTCCTCATTGTGCTGAAAACACAATGTGGAAATGTCACCTTTCTTCCATAATTCAGAGAGAGGTTTCCAAAGGTTTGGGATATGCCATTGCAGAGACATCAAGGCTCCTTCTTAAAACCCATCACCCTCTTCTCCCGGCACCTACACATTGAACCAGAGGTGGAGTTCCCCTTTGGGATATGGTGTTCATTTCTGGGACAAGGGCCCAGGGGTGCAGCCCCTTTACTCTCCAGCAATTTCAGAACCAGCAGTGGGATGGTAATAAGGGGGCAGTGTAGTCTTGCCTCCAGCTCCTGCACTGTCAGGATGAAAAGGCCATCGGCCTCCCCAGACCTGAGGTTACCATCACAATGGGAACACCCAGCTGAGAATCCCAGGCTTCATCTATATGCAGGAGGCTCTCAGGAGGGTCCTAAGGACATAGAATACCATCCTGTGCTCCCTCTTCCAATCTCCCTTTTGAAAAAATAAGCCAAGAGAGAAAAGGAAAGGAGAGGAGGGGAGGAAAAGAAAGGAAAGGGAGAAGGGAGGAAGGGTGAGATGGAAAGAGGGGAAAGTAGAAATGAAAAAGCAAAGGAAGCCTCCCTTTGGGAAATGCAGGACTTCAGCTTAACTGATAAAGCTGTCTCTATCACTATGGCTGGAGGGTCCCAGGATCGAGGCAACCCAGCCTTAAATTCTACTTTAAACTCGAGGTGAATGACCTTGGTGGAAGTTTGCTGAGGCCTCCATGAATATCAGAATAGCAACTTGGAATGTCAGATTTGGAAAGAATTGAGACTTCCTGTCCTGGGATGGGCTTCCCAAGCCCCTGAGTGCAAAAGTTGGGTGCATATACACACAAATGTCTAGAAGGAATGGAGCCAAGTTTTCTGTACCTTCTTTCAATGCAGCTCTGGCCACTCCACCTCCAGGAAGCCTTCCTGAATTACTGAGTCTCCTCTACTCAGGCACAGTACAACTCCAAACTTAATTCTTCACCATCCCATCTTTCTATTAGGGACATTGCCTTGTTTTCCTTCCCTTCTTGTGTTTTAACCCTGCCCACCAAATGGCATCTCACAGAGATGCACATAATAGGCGGTCAACCATTGCTATTTACTGAGTGAACAAATCAGGGAATTACTGTGGTCCAGGTTGGAAGGAATGGAGGAGTCTTCAGAATCCTGTATTCTATCTTCAGTGGCACAATTACTTCATCTGTATGGCTCTGGGCAAGTCTCTTTAATTCTTTGTCCCAGAGCTTTCCCACATGTAAAATGAGGATAATAACACGTACCCTAAAGAAGTCTCAACATTGACAGGTTGTGGTAGGCAGAATGAAGCCTCCCCACCCAAAGATGTCCACATCTTAATCCCCAGGACAAGGGGATATTTTAAATAACTCAATGAAGAGACTGCAGGTGGAGTAAAGGATGCTGACCAGCTGATCTTAAAATAGGGAGATGATCCTGATTCTCTGAATGGGCCCAAAGTAATCACCAGGGTCTTTCATAATAGAAAATGGAGGCAGGAGTGAACCAGGGAGTTGATGCTCCAAGGAGGACTCAGTACCACATCACAGGCTTTAGGGATGGAGCGAGAGGCCAAAAGCCAGAAACGAAGGTGGCCACTGGAAACTGGAAAAGATGAGGAAATGGATTCTCCCCTAGAGCATCCAGAAGGAAGGCAGTATTGTTGACACCCTTCTTTTAGCCCCTGAGACCCATTTCTGATCTTTTGAACTCTAAGAGAATAAACTTGCATTGCTGTGCTGTGGGGTAATTTGCTACAAAAGCAAGAGGAAGCTAATACACAGGTATTGTGCGGAAAGCCCCTGGCATTGGTCACTTTAATAGTTGTGAGCAGAGAAGGAAGGAGGGAAGGAAGGAAGGAGGGAAGGTAGGTAGGTAGGTGGGTTGGTTGGTTACTGTTTCCAGCTAAACTATCAGCAATGTGAGGGCAGTGTTTCTTCTTGTACATTTCCCTCAACACCTACAGAGTGCTGGGCTAACTACAATGCTCAGAAAGACCTCTAGACTCAAACTGAATTTGACCTTTGGGGATTGATTGATGCTAGCAAGAGGGATGGGAAGGCAACACAGGATAGAAGAGGAGCCAGACAGGTTTTGACTTCCTTCCAAAGTGCAGGCTACCCCTACAGGCCCATAATAAAGAAGCCGGGCTTTGATGCCATTGTGCCATGAAGCTCCAGACGAAGATACTGGGGAGAATGGGAGGGAGGACTCTGAGTACATGTCCAGACACAGAAGAGGCCATTTCTCTGGATGAGAGATGCTATCCATCAGGGGAAATGTTCATTACGAGTGAGCCCATTTCTGCATACCAGAACTGTTTACAGAGACATCAGGCTGAATTCACCTGGCGCAGCCAGAGAGTCAGCTAAGACAGTGAAGGCCCTGACAGAGGAAGATCTTGCAAATTTTCTGGATGCTTTTGGGCTCTCCCAGAAGTCCAGTTTCCACAGAGGAGACTCTTGGTTATCGGGACTCCACGATGGATTGATCAGTAGGACTCTGCTGCAAATCGCTGAATGTCTTCCTTCATTTAAAAGAAAGGGAAAAAAATTCGTTTCAGTTCTGAATGCGCGGGGTGAGAAACCCAGAGGTCACTTTTTCTCTCATTCGAGCTCTCTCTCACTCTCTTAAATAAGGAGAAAGGCTATATTTTTCCATGGATTAAGTCCAACACAGAGAAAACTGTCACTGTGAAAACAATAGAATTTATCTCCACTGATATAGCTTGACACTGGGACAAGTGCCTGAATTGTTGCCATAGCAATAAATGTGTCGGACTTATGCATGCGTTTTCTGCTATAGGATTTTGATTAATGGCATTGACTAAATGGTGTGAAGGGGGAGAGACCGTGCAGAAGGCCCAAGGAGGGAGAGCCAGGCTGCACAGCGTTTGCTGGGGTCCACTACAGAGGATGGCAAACAGAGTTGGCTGGAAACCAGTTAAATAGGGGGTAGAATCTCATCCATGGAGCAGCATCTGCATGCCGGCAGTGGCAGGGGTGTGGGAGGTGGAGGAAAGCGTGCAAGACGCTGTGGCCAGTTGTGCTTCTCAATTAGGGCGGGAGAGCTAATACAACCCCACTGCTTCCTCCGTGCCTGCGTGCTAAGAACTCCAGGCATCTCAATTTAACTAATCCTCCTATAAACCTTAGAGGAGGCTATTAATTTTTTTTTTCAGATAAGGAAGTTGGAGGTACAGAGAAGTTATTTAACCTGCAAAAAGTCACACAGCACACGAGTGGCAGAATCAGGATTCAAACCCAGGCTGCCTGCCTCTGGAGGTGGAGCTCAACCACTGCAGTGCAGTGGGCTTTGCTTTAGTAACAGATTCTACCCTCCTGAACTTGCCTATCAGGATAGCAATGAGCATGGGAGGGACTAAGGTAAAAAGAGAGAGGATGGCTCGGTGAAAGACGTCCCCATCTTTGGAAAATCAATGCAAGGCCCTAAGTGCTCTCCGAGGGGCGGGGGCACATTTTATGGGGTGCTAACATTGTAGGCACTCTGCCTGGGGCTTGTTGTGGTGTGCTCACCACAGTCTGTACCAAGTGCTTCAGGTTCTCTGAGAGGCAGGGGCGCTGGATAGCCAGAGTGTGGAGGCCTGATTCCTGCCTCACTGCTGTCAACATGACCTTGGACTGCTCACCTGCTCTCCCAGGCCTCCATTCATTCATCTGTGAAATGGGTGTGATACCACCCCACCTGTGGTTGTGGGGATTAAATGGGACGATGTAACACAAGGCACTGAACCCAGTGATTAGCACACCCCCCTCAAGTAATTCCTTGAATTAACTTGTTTCTTAAAAGACTGATTTTGGGGCACCTGGGTGGTTCTGTCGGTTAAGCCACTGAGGCTTGGTTTCTGCTCAGATGGGCTGCCTGCTCAGCGGGGAGTCTGCATTGCTCCCTCCTTCTCCCTCTTCCTCTGCTCTTCCCCCTGCCCCTTCTCCTGATCACGTACTCTCTCTCTCTCTCCCTCTCTCTCTCAAATACATAAATACATCTTTAAAAAAACCATAAACAAATAAAAGACTCATTTTCACTAATTTGCCTGGTGTCAGAAAATCCTTTCAGTTTCCAATCCTTTGCCCAAGCAAGTTTTCTGCTGGCATTTTCTTGGATTTTTACTTCTATTCCTCCTGTTCTTTATTTTGTTAATATTCTTTTTCACTCGTGAGCTAGATCCCCTGAGGACACCCTCCCATCTCTCTTCTCTCCTCTCTTCATTTCTAAACTCGATTCCCTTGGAGATGAGGCTACATTTATCAGAATTCTCTTAACTTCTTTTTTTTTTTTTCAATTTTCAGCAATAAATCTAGATGAGAAAGGCTGTTTCTCTAAGGTGTCCCAGTTGTGCTAGCCCACAGCTTTACTGGTCCGATTTCCTTCCTTCATTCATTCATCAGCTCACTCAAGAATCACTTATTGAGTGTCTATCATACATCCATATCATTCATCAAAGGAGATGGTCACAAGTTCTCCGAACAAGCAGGGGCACAGATCTGAGAGTGACAGAAGTAGCTATTGTGTATGGCACGGCCAGGGAAGGCTTCTCTGCAGAGGCAAAATTTGAGCAGAGTCCTGAAGAAAGTAAGGGAGCAGGAGATGTGGCTATCTGGGGGGAAACTACTCTAGGCAGAGGGAGCAGCCAGTGCAAATGCCCTGCTCCATTTGCAGGAGCAAACCTGTTTGCTCTGGAAGACAGTTCAAGTGGGAGACTCTGGGAAGATGGCTGTGACTGGGTACTTCTTTCTGCCTTAAGATTACTTACCCATCGTGTCATTTTTTTTTTTAAGGTTTTCTCTAATTCCCAGAAATAAAGGTGTTTTTTCTTTTGCCCCCAGGAGAGGGAATTTTGAGTTGGTCCATGACATCTCCTTGAATAAGATACAGTTTGCACTGTAGCAGAAATCCTTTGAATTTGGGGAAGTGGAGGGCATCCCTCCTAGGTGTAAAGAGAGGGATATACCCCCATCCTCCAGTGCAGGAGACCAGGGATGGCAAATACACAGCCCAAGGGCCCTGATCCTATGGCAGGTAGCACTTGTCGATCATGGTGCTTTTTCTCACTGAGACTAGATGTCACTTCAGAAGCCTTCTCAACACTCCCAGTTAGTCCTGACTGGCACCCAGGTGAAAGTTTCCGGCATCCCAGATGATGATCTCTGACAGTGTGCACACGAATGGAATGTTGGCGTTAGGTCAATGAAACTGCTAATAGGTAACTTTGAAAATATCCTTAAAAATGGCAATTTCATGTGGTTAAATCTAATACTCTGAACTAAATACAACTCTGTTCTATGGATCTTTGCTGGGAATTCTTTGGTAAGTCTTTGGTTAAGTCGAGATTTCTTGTCCTGAAGCATTTGTGAATGCTTCAACCCTAATATATATCCTGATTTTCATTTATTGAATTTTCTTAAGGTGGGGAACCCCCCTCCCCCCCCCGCCACCCGATTCATTAATATCCTGGCACAACTACCTTGGCACCAGCTCCATTTCCTGCCTTTATCTATTTTTTTTCATGTTCTGAGACTATGAGGTGGTTGAACCTATAATGAGTCCCCAGAAGACATGCCAATAGGCCATAGCTTTTTCCTTTAACTTCTATGTAGTAGCTTGCTTTAGTGTTCCTCTCTGGAAGAGGTTTTTATTTTCCTCCCCGATCACCATGTAACTGATGGTGTGTCCCTGTGGGAGAAGTGTATCGCCTGCCCACTTGACATCAGGCTTAGTCACGTAACTTGCTTTGGCCAGTGGAATGTGATGTATGATACTCTGGGCAGAAGCTTTCAAAGGCATTTCATGGGGGCACCTGGGTGGCTCAGTGGGTTAAGCCTCTGCCTTCAGCCCAGGTCATGATCTCAGGGTCCTGGGATCGAGCCCCACATCCAGCTCTCTGCTCAGCGGGGAGCCTGCTTCCTCCTCTCTGTCTGCCTCTCTGCCTACTTGTGATCTCTCTCTCACTCTCTCTGTCAAATAAATAAATAAAATCTTAAAAAAAAGGCATTTCATGGGGGTACCTGGGTGGATCAGTTAAATATGCATCTGCCTTTGGCTCAGGTCATGATCCCAGGGTCCTGGGATTGAGCCCCGCATCAGGCTCTCCACTCGGCGGGGAGCCTACTTCTCCTTCTGCCTTCCACTCTCCTGCTTGTGTGCTCTCTCCCTGACAAAGAAATATTTAAAAAAAATAAAAGGTATTGCATGGATTATTCACAGTGCTCTTTTCTTTCTGCCATGAGACCTGGATCTTGGGTTGTGAAGATCTGAGAAACAGAAGTGTAGAGTCTCAGCTTTGCTGCAATGACATAGGGAGCCAGGGAGAAATAAACCTTTGTAAGCTGCTGAAATGTTGGGGATTGTTTGTTGTGACCATACCTAACCAAAACTGACTGATACATTTGGCTAGCATTAGATACTATGTTAATAAATAACTTAAGAAATAACTTTCCCAGGGGCCCATTCTGGGTGAGTGTCATATGGCTGTAGAACTCTCTAGGTAATGTTTCATTTTATACACCCTGTTGATGTGGGGGGTTTTGTTCTTATTTTTTAAGATTTTATTTATTTATTTGAGAGAGAGGGAAAGCAAGAGACAGTATGAACAGAGAGGGAGGGGCAGAGGGAGAGGGACAAGCAGACTTCCGACCGAGCAGGGAGCTTGAAGCACCATGAGCAGACTTCCCATCGATCCTGGACTCCAGAATCATGACCTGAGCTGAAGGCAGATGCGCAACTGACTGAGCCACTCAGGCGCCCCTCCCTGTTGATGTTAAGGGCATGGAGGGTGTGAGACCACACAGCCTTCTAGACACAACATAGGATGAATGTGCCAGAAACTTTTAGTCCAATGTGTCCAAACCACCGGATCACAGATGCTTTGTGGGAATGAGACAGAGAGAGAGAGAGAGAGAGAGAGATAGAGTTGGACTTCAAATAAGTTTGGAAAACATGTGTTAAATGAAGTTCAACAGGTTTCTTTGTGGCAAGACTTCTCAAAGCTTTTAGTAGGCTAAGGTGCACTGTGAGCCTCCAAGGAAAGAGGGTGTATATAGAATTCATTGTTTTCCAAAACTGTTTGATCATGGAACTCTTAGTTTTTTTCATAGAGTATTTCATGGGCTTAGTGTTCTGCAAAAAATCTTAGCAAATGCTGCCTCTGGTGGTAGCTAACTTTGTGTATTTCCCGTCTCCTCCAGCCATCTGTCCTTCTCGCTGCCTCTCTTCTCCTTCGCCATTGTACGTCTTCTCTCCTCCTCTGCACCTGCTTTTCCATCTCATCTTGTCATTCTACCTCCCCTATTTCTCTGCCTCTTTCTCTCCTTCTGTTCTTTCTTCTCTCCTTTTCCCTTCCAGACCCCACTGTCCTCTCCTCTCCCGCCCTTCCTGTTCACTGTCCTCACCCTTTCCTCTTGCTCTCCCTGGCTTTTCAAGAAACCAGAGAGTTTTCTTCCACTGGATGACCCAGGCAAATGTCCTGCCTGATTGTCAAGTATCATTCCTGAAAAGAAAAGCCAGCGATGGTGCTGCCTGCTCTTCCCAGGTGTGGTGTTAATTTTAAAGTGATGGGCTTTAACACCACATCCGCCTCCTTAAGGAGAGCTCCTTTGTTCTAGACTCAGACAAAGCAGCACAGTCAGCCTTAAAAGAAAAAAAAAAAGCTGTTTCATTTTATATTGGAAAAATACAATGTGACATCTGGAGAATAAATTGTTCAGTCAGCCAGAAATACGCCTCGTAAAAATTGCTTAGGTTTCTGTAACAAGATTATTTACTGCGAGTGTTCACCTATAATACAGCACACTTTTGAAATGGACCTTTTATGAAACACATCAAGAACTGTAGAAATGTATTCAGTGCATTAATCTACAACACTGAACACTTTACCACACTTTTTAGAGCAGATTTCAAAACTCAGACCATCTAATGAGATAGAAAAAAAGTTATTCTTGTCCTATATTCATTCCAGTCATGTTCTATGCGGAGCCCCTGGGATATTTAACATAATGCAATAGGTTTTTCAACATACACACACATACACACACAATCACACACACTGTTACACTCTCACACACAAACGAAATATATGACTGCTCAGACAAATATTCAGTTTAGAATGCACTAGGCCCATATTTCAACAGCCTGTGTGCAAGGCAAAGGCTGGCTATTTTAGATACCAGAACCTTATAAATATTTAAAGATCTTGATTTAATCCAAATGAGAGATCGCTCAGGTGCTGTCAGTTACTTTCCATAACTCCTTCTTTTCTGATCAGGGGGTGACAGTTTGGATAGCAATCTCTTGGCAATTTGAGGAACAGCCTCAGTTAGCATCTGGCAGCTAGGACCGGGACCAAGGTGGCTGAAGCAGGTGGATCGTGGAGAAGTGGGTCAGGCGGGGGAAGCAGGGAAAAGCATGCCCTATGATTGCCTGCTTCACTGACCTTGAATTTTCTTTGCCACTAAAGACTGCAGAAATGGGTTCTTCCAGTTGGCCAGCTCAGGATTAGGTGGTCCTGCTGCTTTTGTTTCAGGGTCAACTCAACGGCTCCCTTGGTTTCTTGGCCATCAGTTCTAGAAGAGATAGAACAGAGAAGAGACCGCAGAATGACTCTTTAACCAACCCAGTGAGAGGCGCTGGGCTCTCCAGGCTCACCTTGGCCTAGAGATTTTGGACCTTTTGCTAACAGGATTAAACATAGGGAAGAGACCAGTATGGAAATTCTGGGGAGGATATCAAGAGCCAAGCCAGATTTTTCTCTGGTGCCAAAGATCATCTAATTTCTCAGCCATCACCTCCCATCACCACCCAGTAAAGGCTGCATGGAGCTCAAGGGAGGGCTAGGGCAACTGCACGTTATCTGTGTCTTGGAGGATGGAATTCTGGAGGAGTGGCCAAGCTCTACATTCTGAAGGTCTCTCCTCTCAGAGACTGAAGCTCTGGAGGATATTTGCAGGATCTTGGCTGTTCTTGATGCAAGGCAGGCCTTTTCCTTCTACTTCTCATTCGC
This sequence comes from Mellivora capensis, assembly GCA_004024625.1. Classification (NCBI taxonomy): domain Eukaryota; kingdom Metazoa; phylum Chordata; class Mammalia; order Carnivora; family Mustelidae; genus Mellivora; species Mellivora capensis. The sequence goes on along the minus strand of PISX010002930.1, from coordinate 75,321 downwards.
TTCCCATTCACTGAATTTCAAGCCTCTCTTCTGGTTCTCGTCTACCCTCCTGGTCTGGTGGAGACTAAAGAATGATGTTTTTTACTGCCTTTGCTTGGATTTCTCACTTTATTTTTTAATGGGTTATAGCATTTTCCATTTTAATTTTTTCTAAGTCTCAAACTCTGGGGAAACTCCCAGCCTCCTCAAGAAACTTTCTTCTACTCACTGCTTCCATCCCTTTCGTGGCAATGTTGTCTTTGTTCTTCATGGTCCAAGCCAAGACACTTGTCCTTCAGGAAGCCCTCCATGACCCTGTGGTTCACAACATTTTCCCCCTCTGTATCATCTCGGGCAATTTATTGAACCATTAACACTCAATCATGCATGGCCTTGCCTTGTTTCATCTAATTTCCCCCTGTGTGTTCAGCAGAGACTCAGGAAAATGGAAAGACTAGCACACCAAGGGTAAGAAAACCAGGGATTCTAGTTTTATTGCACCATCATACATTCATCATGGAAATTTGGGGCAAGTACCTTAAACATTTGTCCCATGTTCCTTATCTATCAAATTGTCACCTCCAAAAAATGTTACCAATATTAAGAGAAGTGAAAGCACTTCGTAAACTGAAAATCCTGGAATTGACATAAAGTCTCAATAATATTGAGCTTCTTGCCTTAAAGTTGCTTCCATTTTCCCACAATGGCCAGAAAAGAGTTGAACACCCAGTGGGAAACCAGCAAACCTTCATCATATAGAATGTTTATCTGTTCTTCTTGCCCCCAGGGTGTCCTTACAGGTTCTAGCTTCTGAGGTGTACTACAAAGCCTAGAGCCAAGCCTTACTAGGATGAAAAAGAGTTGAGAACCCTGTCTGTGCTTTTCACAAGGATGCAAAAAGCTGGGCTTAGATTGTCCTCTACAATTTTCTAGAAGCTGGGTTGAGAGTTTTGTCATAGTGGACTCTCTGGAACGTTGCTGGCAGAAATCTGAAAGATTAGCACAAACCATGAGATGATTTCCCCCTCTTCTTTCAAGAACAGACAATACTAATCAATTGGGACTGTCATTTGATAGGTCAGAGAACACTGAATAATCTCCTGTAAGGTAATCATATATGCCTATACTAAAGGAAAGTGAGAAACATTTAAAGTCTTAGAGCCCATTTGATTAAGAATTTGGTTGGCTTATTTCTTGGTATTTCTTCACCAATAACCTTTCCCTTGAATTCTGAAAATGCCAGTGGATTTCACTGTGGACAAGAAGGAGTATCCTCTTCTCCTTTGTTGAACTAGTGGCCCATTGGTGGTGAGTGTGGGGGTGTTGGTTCTGGTTCTGTGGGCCAGAGCCACTCAGATGCTTGAAGATTCTATCTTCAGGCAGAGACTCGAAAGAAATGTGTTTTGGCGCGCCTGGGTGGCTCAGTTGGTTAAGCGTCAAACTCTTGATTTTGGCTTAAGTTATGATCTTAGGGTCCTGGGATCGAGTCCTGTGTTGGGCCCCGTGTTCATCAGGGAATTTGCTTGAAATTCTCTCTCTCCCTCTCCCCCTCTCCCATTCTCACTCTCTCTGTCTCAGTAAATAAATAAATAAATAAATAAATCTTTAAAAAAAAAAAGAAATATGTGTTGTTTGTCTATTAAGACAGTAAGGAGAAGTTGAGTCCTTTCAGTCAGCTTCTCCTTCTGGGAGTTCTAGAATCTCTATCTCATCGTGATGGAAAAGAAGCAAAGTGTGGTCTGCTCCAAAGAGGAGACACAGCAACCAAGTTTAACAGCCCTCATTAGAGATCCTGGGCTCTGCACCCTGGATGAAACAACCCTGTTTCTCTTCCCTTGTTCCAGTGCATGGACACATTTCTAAACCCCAACGTGGCATTGGGGAAGCTGCAGGCTCCAAACCGAGGTCTCACCTACAGAAATCATTCCAACCCCCTTTAAAAGGGTCTCCAAAAAAGCTTGAGAAAATAGTATATTAACATGGACCTCGTTCATTGGTGAAAATTTCCCTTTAAACACATTTTAAAGGCATTAAGAAGATTTTGTGAGGAAAACTGGGCAAAATGGAGAGAAGACATGTTCAGTGAGTGATCTACTCTCTGCTGGGAAAGACCGAGCTGTACAGAAGGAATGATGGCACTAGACTGACTGTGGCAAGTCCTGCAATGCGTGTGCCAATGTTCACTGAAAAAGAAGGGAGGAAAACATCTACATTGGTGGAGGAAGTAAAAAAGAGGAAGACAATCTAACAAGGGCTATCCATGGTGATCAAGGCAGTTATCGTTAGCCATGGCTGAACCAAATACACTTCAGTCATGGCTTCGGAACCAGATGGATCAGAGAGGACTTTGTGGAATCCTTGACATGCCATGTTGTAGAAAAGGTCCCAGAAATTCAGTGTGTTTATGCTCTGTAGATATCGGTTGGGCAATATTACCACTTGGGATTTCTTTTTACCTCCTCCTGTGTATCTACTTGGTCTTTATGATTCTTGGTGGCCACTAGCAGGTGGGGATTTAGGTACTGTCAAAACTATTTGGAGTTTTAAGTAACATAAGCCAATTCAAGAGAGCTCAAGCAAACAAAAGGCAGGGGGAAATTTACTAAAAACTGTGAATGTCTCATGGAACCCCGGGGGAGAAATATAGTTGGGCTGTAGATCAGAATTGCTCTCAGAACCTATAAAGTTGCTGGGGATCCAGGGAGTACTCCCTCTCTCATTCTGTTTCTTTCTGAGCATCTTTTCTATTCCCTTTATGTACTGGTTCCTATACTTCTCAGCCCATAGAAAAAAATGGCCTCTCAGATGTCCAAGTTTTTAACATGTCCTTCATATTCTACTATTCACACAAACTGGTTCTCTCTGAATCCCTATTTCACAGGGCTGGTAGAGAATCTGCCTAATGTAATTTAAGCCACGTGCTTCTCTTTGGTCCAATTAAGTTTCTAACACCCAATTCCAAAGTGGGAGGGAGGTGTTTCCCCACACATCCAAGGAATTCTCTAGCTAGGTGTCCTACAGTTCAACTCAATTCTGATACTGTCTCCCTGGAGGTAGCATCAGATTCCGAGGGCTGGGGGCTCGGTTCTGTGAGATCGATCTCATATTTCAGTCACCTGTACTTCTGACTGACCTGCTAAAAATCAGAGGTTCCCATGACTCCCTTTTTAGGTTCAATTAATTTGCTAGAGTACCTCACAGAACTCAAAGAAACATTTTACTTACTAGATTTTCAGTTTATTTTGAAGAAACAGAACTCAGGAACAGCTAAGTGGAAGAGATGCATAGGGCAAGGTATGGGGAATGGGCCTGGAGCTTCTGTGCCCTCTCAAGGCACATAAGTCTCCCTGAATCTCCATGTGTTCAGTAACCCAGAAGATCTCAGAACCTCATCCTTTTGGGTGGAGGTTTCATTATACTGGTATGATTGATTAAATCGCTGACTATTGCTGATTCCAGCCCTCTCCCCTCTCTGAGGTTGGGGATGGGACTGAAAGTTCCAACCCTCTGATTACTAGATTGCTTCTCTGGGCAATGGGCCTGTAACCCTTGGTGCTTTCCAAAAATCATCCTATTAACATAACGAGACACCTTTATTGCTTCTATCACAGGACATTCCAAGAGTTCTAGAAGTTCTGCCAATAACAGGAAAAGACCAAATACGTATTTCTTTTTATAAACCTCAATATTATACCAATCAGCCTTGCCTATAGGATTGGTTAAAGAGTAGAAACACAGCTGTCAATGGCCCATCCCCGTGGTAGAAAGAAGACTCTTTAAAAAGAAGAGGAAGACTTGCAGACTGAGCAGATTGCTTCCCCAACCCCTATCTTTGAAAAAAAATCTATGCCTTTCTAAGTGCCTGTGCAGCAGGAGAATCACAAGTGGTCAGTTTAGGGAAAGCTCATGTATAGGAAGAAGTAAGAAAAAAGAGAGCATTGCTAATTTTTGATGCCACCCTTCAGAAAAGAGTGACATGAACCTAATCTTCAAGACCTCAAGCTTTGACCATGTCAGGGTTGTGTTTCTGGGATGTTCCTACAGTGATTACAAGTTTATTTTTCTGGGTCTCAATAACTTTGTTCTTTACCAGGCATATCATTCTGCACCACAGATGTGTATATGAAGTTTCCAAACAAGGCTGGCTCACGAAGACCCTAGGAAGTTCAAACTCTTTGGTATTAAACACAACCCTTTAGACCTAACTCCTACTATTTTTCCTGTCTCAGTGATCACCACTCTGATCTTGTAGTTTATGTTCCAGACATTTAGAACTCCTTATGAATTTCTGAAACAATGCATGGTGTTTGTGACTTCATGCCTCTGAACATCCTGTTCCTTCTTTCTAGAACCTTTCTCATCATCTGTTCATTTCAGAAACTCCTATTCACTTGTTAAAACCAGCTCACAAATAACCCCCCTCCAAGAAGCTCTCCTTGAGACTTACCCCTCCTACACCCCCCCACCCCCCACTAGAATGGGATCATGGATTGACCTAACAACACAAAATGGCACCCCAAGATTGGATGCATAGCACCACCTCCAATCCTTCTGTTTTCTTCATACATGAATTATTCACGTATGCTAGACATGACTCTAAGCTCCCTTAGAATGGCTCCATTTTATTTATCTTCATCTTCATTCCCCTGCAAACATATATTTTTGCACAAGAAAGTAGTATAGCTTGGAGATTAAGCACAAGAAATCTGCTATCATATAGACCTGCGTGGGTTCAAATCTTAGCTCTAGCAATTCTTAGTCATAACCCTAGGTGAGTTCTCTTACTCTCTTTGTCTCAGTTTCCACACTTATAAAATGGGAGTAATCATAAGACTTACATGTAAGGGGTATAATATGGTGATTCAACGAGTTAAGCCTTCAACAAATGTTGGAGATTATTATACAAAAATCTTCTCAAAAGAATTTTTTTTTATGACTTGAAAAGCACTCTATTTTAGCAGCAACAAAACATCTCCTGTACCTTGGGGATCTTCACGGAGAACAATGATAAACCATTAATTATAAATGGGCCAAAGTACTGGTTTCCAGAAAGTTCTGATAAATAAATTCAGTTTCATTTCTTGCATGCTTTTTAGCTTTGATTCCATTTCCCTTTTTCTAGATGGTGAAGAATTGGAAGAACTGGCTGAGCTTTGATTCACACTTAGGGATTCTCATCAGTGGCCATAAGTTACTGGGATAAAATGTCCTTCCAGAGCTCTGCCATCCCACCTTCTCCCTGTTTGCCAGCCAAAAGCCTTTGTCCAATTCATCCCCCAGAAAATTGTTCCTCTCAAGACAATAGAGGAGCTTTCATAAAGTTCTAGAACTCTGAGTTTCTCAGTCAGAACTCCAGGGGGAATAACCTTTTATTCTGTAAGAGAAAACAGAGATTGGGGTTGGGGCTGGGGGGGAAGTGGGGAACGGGGCAGGGGGTGGGAAGCAAAGGAAAAGAAAAAATTCTTTCTTATGCACACACACACCCTCTCTGTGAGCTCTAGGACTTTTGGATTTGTAAGAAAATACACATATTTTTATAAATCTGCTAGTGACAATCTTCTTTCCAAATCTTATTGGAGGCTGCTCTCTGTGTGCCCCATGCTCAAGGTGCAAAGACTCAAGACTTAGCACCTCTCCTCTCCGCGTTTTCGTCCCCACCTTCTCAAGCTTGCTCCCAGCCAGCTCCTTGCGCACTTGCTCATGGCTCCTTTACTTCTTTGATCTCTTTTCTTTCTGTGTTTCTCCTCTCTCCTTCTCTTTCTCTCCCTCACCCCACACCCCATTCCTCTTTCCCTCCTCCTACCTCTCTTTCCCCTGTTAAAGGAGAAGCACCTTCATTCCTGGTCACATTCTGTTCTTGACTTTAGGAGATGAGATATATTTCCAGCCCCCAGAACCAGCCCCAGGACTGTGCTCATCACACGTGAGTGCTGCTTTTGTGGGCAGGCACATGCCTGGAGGGGTTCTGGCACCTGAGCTCAGCCCAGCAGCCTCTTCCCTTGCACTACAGAATGCAGTCAGTGATGCTCCATCCAGAAAAGCCTGCACTTCCAGAGCCCCTACTTTGGCCACAGCCAAGCTACTCTTTGAGCTCTTTATTTTGAAACCATGTCTTGTTGGATTTTGCAACAAACTATCTCAAAAAATGGAATAGAATAGAATAGAATAGAATAGAATAGAATAGAATAGAATAGAACAGAATAGAATAAAAATTGTAAAAAGAAATGGCCTCATTGCCATGCACTGATCGCCTGGCCCTGGAACATGATAGATCTTTGGAATGATGCAAATAACTGTTTTAAATCTGCTGCCACTTTTCTAAATATTAGCATTGGTATGAAACAGAAATGTCTCCTGCCAAAAAAATAAAAATAAAAATAAAAACAAAAAACCCCCAAGACAAAAAACCGAACACTAGGTTTAGGGCCAAAGGGAGTCAATTCTGACATTATCATTTAAAAAAAAATTCAATTTGGAGGAAATGAGATAGGGGATAACTGGGTATAGAAGAGAGTTTTTTTTTTTCTTTTCCTTTCCTTTTTCTCTTCTTTTGAGAGGGGGCTGGGGCTGAAGCCGTGCATGTCAGAGAATTTACCCAGGAGGATGTCCAACCTGCAGCAGAGTCAATTTAGTTACAAGATCAAAATCTCTTGACTCACAGGAGACAGTGTTAAAAGGTTGGGGACAGCTACAGATCTGTTAAAAATCATGCTTTTGCAGCAAAATCAGATTCTGAATTGCTTTACAGGCTCTTCATTTATAAAGCCCCTTTCAAAGCTGGCAGGTTCTGGTCCAAGCTGTCAGGATGCTTAGGAAGCTTTTGAACCAAGGCATTGACTTCAGGCAACACTCCTCCCCCACTCCCATCCCAAAGCCCAGTCCCCACCTAGGTCAAGTCCAGTGGCTTGAGGAGCAGGAAGAAAAAGTGAAGTCCCAGACCAGGCCAGGTTTTGGGTTTTGTGACCTAAGAAGCCGCTGCCTGATGCTCTCTTGCTGATCTTAATAACAAACACATTCACTACAGCTACCGAGGACTTACTATGTGCCAGACGTTGTGCTGAGTATTCACGGACAGGGGTCAGCAAACTGCAGTCTGTGGATGATTTCCGATGCACCACTTCTTTTTGTGCAGCCTGTGAGCTCAGAATGGATTTGACATTATCTTAATAGTTAAAAAAATAATCAAAAACTATTTCATGACTCATGCAAAGTACATGAAAATCAGACTGCAATGGCCATAAGGAAAGTTTTGTTGGCTCCTGATCATGCCAATGCATTTATTCATCTAGACCTGCTTTGGGGTGACAATGGCTAGGTTAAACAGTGCCAGCAGACACTCTAAGACCTACCAAGCCAAAAATATTTACTATCTGGCCCTTTACAGAAGTTTGGGGACTCCTGATTTTGAAAATCATCTCACTCTTACAGAGGACTTCCAGAGTAGGGCCCCGGGCTACCCTTATTGCTGTCAGTGGAAAGGGAAGGGAGACGCAGAGAAGTCATTGTACCCAGGCACTTGGCCTGACTTGTTTTCTTTCCAAGTCACTTTTTTAAATTTTTTCTTATTTTTTTTATAAATATGTAATGTATTATTAGCCCCAGGGGCACAGGTCTGTGAATTGCCAGGTTTACACACTTCACAGCACTCACCATATCACACACCCTCCCCAATGTCCAAGTCTTTTTCGAGAGATTTCTTTTAAAAGGAGGCACTTCTATAGGTTCCAGGGAGTTAGAGAGGAGTAGCAGGCCAAATCACGGACCCTGGAGAGTTTCAGTCGAAGGTGGGAGCTGGCTATATGTAGACAGTGTCATTCTTCGAAGTCATAAAACGCTTTTCTTTCCTTTATTTCTTTAAGAAACATATACAGCCATTGGTACATGGCAGGTTCTAGTCTAAGTGCTTGGCAAACAATAACTCGGTAGTAATAGTAATATTACCATTACTCAGTATATACTCCTGAGTATATACAGTATATGCTGTGTCTCAGTAGTAATAGTAATATTACTATTACTCAGCATATACTCCTGAATATATAGTATATACTGTGTGTGTATATATATCTATATATATACACACAATAATCACAGGAGTATATACTGAATAATAGTATAGTATAGTAAATACTATAACTAAGTAGTAAATACTAATGCTACTTCCATTTTAGAGATGGGGAAACTGAGGCACATGCTGTTAGTTTAGTAACTAACTCCTAGTCATACAGTTAGTCCGTGGCAGAGGTGGGCTTTGAACTTGGTTGACCTTCACTGTTCTTGCCTATGAGGTTCCCTCTTCCCGCAACACCCTTCCCCTGCACTCTTCATGCACGTGGTTCCTTTTCGTCTTTCAGATGAAATGATCTTAGCAAAAGAAAGGTCCTGCTTATCACACAAAAAGTTCCCCAAATAACAGTAGTTATTTCTCTCTCATGCAAAAGTTGTGCGGGCATCAAGGGCTGGTAGGCAGCTCCATAATCATGAATGACCAGGCTCTTTTTTCAACATGGCTCTGTCTTAGAATCCAAAAATATTGCTGCAGTTCCTACCATCACATCTGACTTCCAGCCCGCCAAAAGGAGGAAGAGAGTAGAACAACCCACATCCCATAGGCCAGGATTTAGTCAGATAGTCACACCTAGCTGCAAGGGAGTTTGGGAAAACCAATCTTTTTCTTTCTTGAAGGTTTTATGCCCATCCAGAAAGTAGAGAGTTCTGGTGATAAACAAGAAGGGGAGAATAGGCATGGGAAGACAACAGTGTTCCTTAAGAGTACTTCCCCAATTAATAAGATTTGATTTGTGTAAGTATTATTTAATATCTTTCTCACTAAGCCAAAACTAAGACCTTCTGACCTGTTTCTACTATTTCTCCAGCACTTAGTGGAGAGCCAGACACATTGTAGGTGCTCAGGATTTTTTTTTTTAAGATTTCATTTATTGAGAGAGAGAGAGAGAGAGCAAGGAGCAGGGCAGAAAGAGAAGGAGAGAGAGAATCTGAAGCTGACTCTGGGCTGTGGGTGGAGCCTGATGCAGGGCTCAATCCCCCTAACCTGATATCATGACCTGAGCTGAAACCAAGAGTTGATGCTTAACCAACTGCGTCACCCAGGTGCCCCTGCTCAGTATTTTTTGAGTGGATCTCCAGAAGGGTCAGGGATGAAAGTTAGGAGACCAAGCTCTTGCCTGTTTCTCCAGTTCTAAGCCAAGACAGGCAAAGGACGTTTATCTTGTTTATCTTGTTTAAACTACAAGATAAGAGAATTCCAGGCAAAGAGTAGAAAGGTGGGTGCTCTTTTCCTGACCTCTTGGGTAAAGTCGAATTGTCTGATCAGTGGTTAATTGCCCAATTGGCCAGAGAGAGAGAGCAGTGAGCATGGGTTACAGTGAACACGTGCACAGGTCAACAACGATGGCCTAACTCAGTAACAAGAGGACCGCGTCTCCTGTGTGCAACCCTCTAAGTCATGCTTCCATTTCATAAGCCCCAGAGGATCAGAATGTAACCACCAGTCCACTAATTGAACATAGTCAGAACCAGGTATCATACCCTTTAGTGAGATCTCTGCTAGCCAAGGTCATTCTTATAGCTTTCTCGCCAAGGAAGATCTTCTGTAGCCACTTAAGAGTTTTCATTTTGCAGAGGGGCTAAGTACAGATACCATTTGTCAATTGCCTACTATGTGCCCAGAACAACTAGTCCCTTGAACATATATGATCAGCCAAAACACTCAACTGTGGAGAGGTTTCCAGGGTAGCCAGTGGAAGCAATAATGTTCCCTGTTCACCAAACTATTTCCTTTATTCCTCTTGAGGTCATGAAAGGCTGCATTTCTTATCTTCTCTTTGATGGGGGTGGGGTAGGGCATATACCCAGATCTGGTCAGTGGGACACGGACAGAAATGACATCAACTACCTCTGGGCTTGGCTTTGTCTTTTTGTCCATCTTCCTCTTCCATGGGGTGGTTAGCCATGTGTGAAGATGTTCAAGCTATAAATGGCAGAAGCCCATAGCTCTGAATCCTTGCATCTTCCTATGGGAGGCATCTCAGATGTATCTCTTCAGATTCTCTGGGGTCTCCCCTGTGCATTATTCCAGCCACTGCTGTGGTGACCAGCGAGCGCCCCACAAGGTCAAGCCTACAACTCTTTTTTTTTTTTTATTTCTTTTCAGCGTAACAGAGTTCATAGTTTTACACCACACCCAGTGCTCCATGCAATGCGTGCCCTCCACAATACCCACCACCTGGCTCCCCCAACCTCCCACCCCCCGCCCCTTCAACGTATACCGTAGCTTCTTCGCGGATGGTTGACACAAGATAACTCAGAGATGTGGGGGTATGAAAGCCTCAGTGGGACAAGCTTTTGTTTTGTTTCTTTGTTTTTTCCAGCTTTTTTTGAGAAAGAATTGCCATATATCACTGTACAAATTTAAGGTGTACAGCATGATAATTTGATTTACATATTGAGTGAAATGATTATTGCAACAGGTTCAGCCAACACTTATCATCTCATATAGATATAATATAAATAAAAGAAAGAAAAGAAAAAAAATCTCCTTGTGACAAGGGCACTTAGGATCTTCCTCCTTAACAACCTTCCCATATATCACACAGCCGTGTTAGCTAGTACATTACCTTGTACATTACATTCCCAGTACTTATCTATCTTATAATTGGAAATATGTGCCTTTTGACCTACTTCTTGCAGTGCTCCCTCCCCCCACAACCAGCTGCCTCTGGTGACTGTGTCTGATCTCTTTTTCTATGAGTTTTTTTAAAAGTTCTCCATATAAATGAGACCATACAGTATTTGTCTTTCTCGGACTTATTTCACTTAGTATAATACTTACAAGGTCAATCCATGTTGTCACAAACTGTAGGATTTTCTCAATTTTTAAGGCTAATCTTCCTCTGTATGTGTGTAGCTCATAATTCTTTTTTCTAAGATTTTATTTATTTATTTAGAACATGAGTGGGGGGAGGGACAGAGGGAGAAGGAGAGAAAGAATCTGAAACAGACTCCATCCTGAGCTTGGAGCCCGACATAGGACTCGATCCCATGACCCTGAGATGAAGACCTGAGCCAAAATCAAGAGTCAGATGCTTAACTGACTGAGCCAGCCAGGCGCCCCTGTATCTCACAATTCCTTTATCCATTCATCCATCAGTGGACCCTTAGGTTGTACTTAGGTTGTTTTTATGTCCTGGCTGTTGTAGGCAACCCCACTCTGAACATGGCGGTGCCGATATCTTTTTGAGTTAGTGTTTTTGTTTCCTCTGGATAGGTTCCCTAAACTGGAATTGCTGGATCACACGGCAGTTCTGTTTTTAATGTTTTGAGGAACCTCCATACAGTTTTTCTCAGTGGCTGCACCAATTCACATTCCCGCCAACAGTGCCCCAGGGCTCCCTTTCCTCCAGAGCCACGCCAGTGTTTGTTAGGTGTCTTGTCTTTTTTGTTTGTTTATTTTGTTTTGTTTTGCAGAGTAAGCTATCTATATTTTTTTAAATAATTTTTTTTTATTTTTTGGTTTCTTATCTTTTTGATGAGGCCCGTACTAACCGGTGTGAGATGATGATCCCAGTGTGGTTTTAATTTGCACTTCCGAAATGACCAGTGACGTTGATCATCTTTTCACATACCTGTTGCCCCTTAGTGTATCTTCTTTGGAAAATGTCTATTTGGGTTCCCGGGGCAAACTTTTGATCCATGGAAATAGGAGCCAAGGGATAAATTCTTCACCAATTTTCTATCAGATACATACTCATAAGGTGCATTTCAATCCTTTGTCAGAGTCTGTGAGATCGCACACCCTGTTGCCCTCAGTGGCCCTACCGAGTCTCTGGCTTAGCGAGGCTTCCTTGTACTTAACCTTCCTTCTAACCTGCTTTATGCTGCTTATCCTCACCCCTGCTGCCTGCTATTGGGGTACCCCATAAAGCGTTTGCATATCAGCCTTTTGTTCTGAGTCTGCTTTCTGTGGGACCCTGTCTGCTGGGCTGAGAGCTTTCTGGGACAGCCACCCAACGGCGAACATCAATGTTGAATCTTTCGTGAGCGAGAAATCAATTCCAGCTATTGGAAATGGGTTTGCTCATGACAGTAGAAAATGCTAATTACTCTCACTCATGTATTACTCTCCTTTTCCAAATAATGAGTTCATTATTTGGAGCTGAGTTCAGAAAATTGAAATAACTTGCCCTAGTCACACAGTTTGTGTTAGAACCGGGGTTCAAATCAAGGTCTGCTTAATTTGCAGTGATTCCTGGGACATCATAATTTACATAAGCCATTGACAGAGTTTCCACAAATTGGTGATTTTTAGAGGAGCAGCTTCCTCTTTTATTCCCCACCTCATTCAGTCTGATGGGATAGGATATTTGCCCGGCTGACCTCAACGCAGGAAGTACTAGAATAGGCAACCTCCCTCTTTCCATCAGTTAGCATCCATTGATGTGGATGCCTACTTCTTTATTTTGTTGGGAAGGGGTTCAGGGGGGAGACTTTCTTTGAGGATGATGCAAATACGTGGGTGAGCATTTGGAGACGTCTCAGTTCCTAATTTGTTCAATCAGGCAATCATCATTTATTATACGAAAAAAAGTTTTTATATGACACATTCAGAAAAGTAGCAAAAAGAAAGTAAAATCACCTATAATATCAGAAACGAAATGAATTATTCAAGGTGAGGGGGAAAGAACTCCCACCCTCCAACAAGTCCTCAGACTCGACCACTGTCAGGCTTACCTCCCAAAGAAGAGCATTGTTAGGAATTTGGGGCAAAGCTATTCTTGTAAGGATCCCTTCATCCACCTGTCTGTCTGTATGTCTGTCTATCTATCTATCCATTCATCTATCTATCTACCTACCTACCTATCCATCTATCTATTCACATACACAATTATGATCATTTTGTACATATACATACAGTTAAAAACCATAAGGTTGGGTGTTATTTCATACAGCTGAAATCCTTTTCTATTAATTCTATATTAATACTTAATCAGCAAATATTTACTGATCACCTGCTGCATGCTAGGTGCTGTCTTAGGCTTGGGGACTTAATGGTGAACATGACCACATTCTTACTTTAATGAGTCATGCAATAAAAATTGACCTTATGATGTAATTATCCTGTTATATAGTATATCACATTTCACTTAACCAATGACCCAGGGACAGGCATTCTTGATTATTTCAATTTAATTTGTTGTTACAAAAAAATAGCATAATGAACATCCTTGGATATGTATCTTTGCATTCTCATGCTAACATTTCTGGGGAATGTAAGCCTAGAAACAGAATTATTAGCTCACTTTCAGCATTGTAATAGATACTGATAATTTACCATCCAAAATATTGTACCAATGTTTTGAAAGAGTTTAAATCTGCTCTATTTCCCCTAGCCTCTCTTGCCCTTAATGTTATCAGTGTTGGCTATTCTTTCCCGATCTTTAATGTGAAAATAATACCTCCCTGTTGCTTTTATCCACTTCTTTAATACAGGACAAGGCTGATTACCATTCCCCATGTTTGCTGGCTGAATGCATTTCTTTCGTGACTGGCTGCTCATATCATTTATCCACTTGTTTATTGTTAGTTTATTTCTTCCTGTGAATTAATATTGAGCTCCTAGTGTTGTGAACATAACAGATTCCTTCAAGGAACTTCCAGTCCTGCAGGGAAGACAGACCTTGGACAAGAGTGAGAAGAAGTCGATGCCTCCAATGAAAGTGTTGTATCAGGTTCTGCGGGGGCCCATAACAGTCTGGGGCGGGAGTCAGGAGGGAAAGGTTCCAGGCAGAGAAGATATTTATTAGTAGGAGGAATTGGCCACATGCAAATGGACAGCAGACTAAAATTCCAGGATAATGATGAAGCAAGCATGATGACAATTGCGAGCGTTGGGTTTAGCTTTATTATTTACTTACATATCTGTATAAATACAAGTTCTTATATTCAGAGATTGATGAGACCAGGTGATATACGATTATAAAATAATTAGTCCTTAATAATATTGATAGTAGTACTAATAATAGCCAACATTACTGTCATCTAGTATATTCTAGACATTCCTATGAGCACAGCACATGTATTATCTCATTTAATCTTCCTTCAATCCCCTGTCTTAGGTACTATTTCATTATTCCCATTTTACTGATGAAGAAACTGAGGCACAGCCAAGATGTTGTGAAGTCTGTTCTTGGCGCTTGTGTAGCAGGTACACCTTGAGTCAGTCTATTTCTGTTGTCTTCCCCTTAGGATCCACTTTAAGACCTAGGGCTTCATTAGGCTTCCATCCCATAGTTGCTGTGTGATAATGTTGGGACCATAACTCTGAGGTTTAGATTCTTCTGTAAAAGAAAAATAATGACGCTAATGATACTACTTAACATGGATAGACCACTTTCTGTGTCAGTTAGGTAAGTTGGGTTACATCTCAGTTAAAGAGTAGAACGCTTATAATCACAAAGGGTTATTTCTTGCTCATGCCACATCATTAGTCAGCTGGGACCTCCACTCTGCATCTCCTTTTACTTGTGCTTTGGCTGCTGGGGCTCCGTCATGGTGCCGGCGTCCACGGTCCCTGCAGGAGGGGGAAAGGGCATTACAGTGTCTTCCACCAGCAGCCCCAGTCTTCCATTCAGCAGTGGTGCATGACTTCCAAAGCAAGTCATGTGCCCACACCTGAGCCCCAGCCCCCGGAAAGACAGTCCAGCCAGGTGCATGGAGGAAAGAACAGGACCATGGATCAACTACCCTCACCCATGTGCCAACTCTGTTCTATGTGTTTTTGTGTAACAACTCTACTTGCCAACAACCTGGTGTAGTTACTGATTGCCATGCCCACTTTAAGGATGAGGCACAGAACAGTCTAGTAAGTGGTAAAGCCAAGTTTCAACCCCAGTGGCCAAGTCCCCAGGTCTCTTACTCTTGAAGTCTGTTATAGTTATCCTACAGGGTTATCAGGAGAATAATAGATAGAGAGGGACTTGAACAATGCAGATGCCATAAGGAGTATTTACATGGTCGCTGCTGCTTCCCCAGTGTTCTGGCCTCAGGAAGTCCTTAGGCAAGGAAACTGACTTGACTCAGCCCCTTCTAGCAGCCTTCTCCCTCTCCACCACCCAACCAGAAAGACACAGATTTTTTCACAAGACGTTGCCACCTTTGCCATGATTGAGTCCCACCCAAACAACCCAGCACACAACCTTTTTTCCAGTCCAGGTCCCATTAACGTAAAAAATCTCAAGCAAGCGCGGTGAATCAAATGAATAAATATCAGTCACCAAAGGGCCAGCTCTGTGAGTAAGTCATGTAGCACAATGTAAAGTGGGATAACACGTTGTAAATTAATGTTGTTAAAATGAATACTTGATAGTAATCCCAAGGAAGGCTATTTACCATCAGCACTTGAAGCGACAGGAGCAGCGTGGAAGCCAAAGCAATTTGCATCGCATGGAAACACTCAGGTTTGCCACTGCTGCTGAATTCTCAAACGCTTTGGCTCTTCTCCATGTGCAGCGCAGTTTAATGTTTACCTAAAAAGCACCAGGGCAGGGAGGTGCTCTGTGTGCCCTGCAAATGGGCAATGATAGAGGTCAGTGGTGATGCATGAAGCAACACAAAGGAAATCTGTTTGAGGAGCCATCCTCCCACTACCATCCCCAGGGTACACACCTGGCTTTTATCCTCTCTCGAATCAAGTAGGAGAGTTCACGCTGAAGTTGGATAAGAAAAGACACCGTCAGGACATCACCTCTCTTCTGCTCTCTCTCTCTCTCTCTCTCTGCAGCCTCACTTTCCTGGTTTGGTTCCTCTGATGAGCAGATTCCAATTTTTCAGGTGCCGGGGTTTCCGTATGCCTAAGCAGACAGTCAATGAGTGGTATTTTCTATTCCCGTAAGTCTTGGGTAAAGATGGTATGTGCTTTGAAAAGCCATCCCACCCAGAGCCCCAGGATACTCACTGTCACCTTGAATGCCTCGGGTGCCACATAGAAGATGACGCCTGTTACTGACCTTTTCTCCTTCATCAATGCCTAATATTGCCCCGGTAACTTATCCTTAGAGTCCTAACACTATGTGCATAGCCTACCCACGTCACAGGCACGCTCATCTCAAGAGAACTCCACTAGAGAGAGGGCAACAAAGAGAAGGAAAAGACAAACGTAAGGAGGGGTGGATGAGCTCACCCACTTCACATGAGGCTGAGTGGGAGAAAGAGAGCCGGCGGTCCCAGCTCCTGCCCGCCTCTCCATGACATGTAGAGCTCTCTCTACCGAATGCAAAGTCTAGCTTTTTTATAGAACGTGGTCCTTGACTACTTCTTAAGGGATTGTGAGGATAATAACTTGCTTGTTATCCAAAGAGGGAGAACCTGCCCCCTGCCCCATTGCTGTAATAAGGAAATAACAGTAACAAGTTCACACG
The DNA here is from genome assembly GCA_004024625.1 of Mellivora capensis. Classification (NCBI taxonomy): domain Eukaryota; kingdom Metazoa; phylum Chordata; class Mammalia; order Carnivora; family Mustelidae; genus Mellivora; species Mellivora capensis. The sequence continues at coordinate 58,909 of PISX010002930.1, read as the reverse complement.
ATTTGAACCTGTTCTTTTAAACCTAACTTTCAGGAGACTAGGAGTTGTACCTTTTGGGAGACGTACCAGAAAGGGCAGATGATTCCTCTTCTTAGTGCTCCTTCTCCCTCACCCTACCTTGAAAGGAAATTCGTGTAGCCTAGACAGGGTAGCCCATTGCTTGACTTCTCTTTGGTTAAGACCAGGATCTCCCAACCTTGAGTAAGACGCAGACTCTTTAGAGAGGAAAATAAGCATCATTGACACCAACGGGACTACAAATTATTTTTATTAAAATGTTAATATACATAAATGTAAAATCAGATATGAAATGCTGTGCTTATGGTTTTAGACAATTATGAAACCAAAACAAATTAGAAATTAAACCTAAACATCAGTGCAGATCCAATAAAATCCAAATTAAAACTTAAATATGATGGACTGTGGTCTTTCCCTGAAACAAATCCCTTCTTTGTCGTCCTTTCGTACTTTGGGCTTTGGTGCACATTTTCCTGGGAGAGGAGACCTCAAAGAGCAGTACTACTCCTTCCTTCTCTATCTCATCACTTGGCATGAATTTATCATCTCATGTGAATCGACGTACTAGATCCTTCTCTATTGTTTTCTGCAGAGAACAAAGGTAGTAGTCCTTGGAGCATGGATGGTGGTCAATAAAAAAAAATGCAGAAGTCCTTTCTGAACTGGTCCCTTCTGAACAGGTTGAACCTGACTAGAATGTGATCATCCAAATGACCCACCATATGCTTCTATTGATTTCTTTTTGCTTGTCATTGGAATTGCATATAACAATAAAAATTTCGTTTAGAGAGAATAATGTGTGTGGACCTTCAGGGGCTGTGGACTCCGGTTTGAACACAGTGTTCTAGACGTATTCTCCTAATGACCTTTCCATTTTCCTTGCCAGCCATCTTCCTTTGCCCCATGCACCATCAGAGCGTGTTCAGTTTTAAAAGCCCAAATGGACTATCAGGGCTCCTGGGCTCTAGTTCTAGCTGTAGCACTCACTAGCTTAGATTCTAGCCAAGTCTCCTCTCAGATCTCTCCATCTCTACCAGCCCAAGACAAGTCACCACCTCCTACCCCAACCGGAATGGATCCCCAGCTTCCTAACCTCTTCCATCCTTGGCCCCTCTCCCACCTACTCTTCACCCGACACAGAAGATGGTCTCCTTAAATTATAAATGAATCATGTCACTTCCTTGATTAATGCCCTTCCGTCAGGGTTCTAATTTTACTTAAAATAAAATCCTATCAATCTGTATTTTATCCTGCTCTGCCTCTCTCTCAAATGCCGTTCACATCTCACTCCCTTTTAGGTGGGTTTTTCTCTACGTGAAACATTCTTGCTGCTTCCACCAGCCACCCTTTCTCTCTCTGGTTTCTTATGATCCTTTAGACAGCTTAACTCCCTGCTATTTCAGGTGGATCTTTTCGGATCTTACTGCCTGGATTAAATACCCACAAACATCCTCTGTCTCCGTGGTTAAACCTCCTCAGACCACAATCAGTTGTGTGATGTGGGTGTACTTTCCTCTTGGGTCTGTCTTTCTCCACTGGGAGGGCAGAGATGCTGTGCGTCCTGTGATCCTAGCATTCCCTCATACCTAGGACAGTGCTGGCATAGAGAAGATATTAAATTATTTAATGATGTTTCTGAAGGAATGAAAGCCTTCCATTGGGGTTATTTTTCTGGGCTTTATTTTTCTGAAAGCTGTGAAGTAGAGCTAATAATATCTGCTTTCTTTGACATCACTGACTTACCACAGAAAAGCCGGTTTTGCAGTCAGATCATGTGCTGGGTACCAGGGACAAAAAGCATTTGAACAAGTTCAAGGGGTCTTAAAGAGGGACAGGTGCTGCAGGCTTGGTGTCAAGAGCTAGGTAGAGGATGCGTAGAGTCGGGGCTGATCACGCCGTGGAAAGCTTCATCTCTCAGACACTAACAGCCTAGCACCCCAGATGCCTTCTCTCCCCGACTCCTGATGGGGCTGCCTGTGATTCAGAACACAGCATACTTTAGGTGCGCTTTTTTATTGAATGATCATGGGCATGTACTTGGGAAACTCTAGGTCTTTCTACTACCTTCTTGCTTTGCCTCTTCTTTAACATAGCTTCTTGTATACCCTCTCCCCAGGTTCATTCTGGAGATCCCAATGGAGTGAATATAGTTTGGTTCACCAGCTCATTCCTTTGGGGAGCACATAACGAGCATCTCCTATGTGCTGAGCTCTGTTCTAGGTGCTTCTGAGGGATTGAAAATTTTGTTTCTGCTGCCTCTGACCCTGATGTAGGCATGGGGTTTGGTGTGCTGGTGACTTTTCTGCAGCTTCTCTCCCTGACACAACTCTGGCACATAATGACCACATGGGAAGGTGCAGGACTTAGGAACCTCGCCTTTTTACCTCATTGTACATTAGCAGTATGACACTGAGCAGGTCTCTTCACCTTTCTAAATCAAGGACTTCCTATTGTCACAAAGAGGGTTATAAATTCCTGCTCTACCTACTATTTTGGGTCCCTTCCTGCCTTGAAAAAGGTAATGAATATAAGGGAGCCAAGATGAAGTATGGAGCAAAATGAAAATACAATTAACCGAATATACGTTTTACAACTCAATGGCTAAAAACCACTAAGCAAAAGCAAAGAGAAAGAAATTAATGTTGATCACATATTTATGGTGCTACTGAGGCTGTGCTAGGCACTTACGTACAACACTAGGACCTTCACACACAAAAAATTTTGATGAAGAGGAAACTAAGACTGGGAATGTTTAGGTCATTTTTTTAAGATTGTGCAGATAGTGAGCAATGAGGTCAGTCCTCCAACTAGATCTGGGTGACTTTTAAGGCCAGGATTCTCACTGCTCCAGGCAATCCAGAGCAACCAAACATTGTGTACCATTGTAGAGTGTCATTCAGGCGCTCTTTAAATGCTTCCATATGTTTCCAGTCTGGTTTCTTCGAGGTCCTGACCCAGAGGACAGGTAGGATGGACCCAAGGTCAGAACATCTCTCTATTGGCAGCGTTAGATCTTTTGTCATCTCTCCATGCAGCTGGAAGCGCCCTCTAGAAGTCATGAATTTGAAGGCAATGGGGAAATGTCTGGAAAAATCAGTTTCTCCTCATAGACAATCTGGGTCCCTCCAGGTCACCGTGGTGGGCTGTCAGCCTTCCTCTCTGCTGGAAACTCCATCATAGTGACAACCACTTTCTGAATTCTGAGGACAGCTCCCCATTCCCTTGGTAATGGACTAGCGGGGTCACGGCCGCATCGAAAGAGATGAAGCCTGGAGTGATCTGGTAGCAGCTAATACCCCAAACATCCCAAGCTTCATCTGGATTCACTCTCCCCCAGGGCCGTGGATAGCTTCTTCAGACTCAAGTTTATCTCAGCCTCAAAGCTAATAGAGTTAAACCAACTGGTCAATTTAAACACGAGCAGAACCAGTGAGATGTTACTGTATTCTGAGGTGGTGCTAATAAACTTTAATAGATTTCAGCTAACAATTTGGTATAAATTAGACATTGCACTGCTGCTGAGGTAATAACTTTTGGCACTAAATAACAGAAAATCAAGCTCTGTGATGTGCTTCAAAAGCACCTTCATTGAGCCTCTGAGATTCAGGCAGATTTCACTATTGATTACTGCTTACTCTTCTCCAAGCTTTAAGAAAACAGTCAAGTGCTCCAAAATACACCCCCACAGGCGCCCAGACTTCTTCTCTTGCTGGCTCATTTACATGAAGAGGTTTTGCAATCAAAATGGGGGAACAAGGTGGCTGGAAGGCCTCCGAGGGGTGAGTCAGGAGTCAAGAGGTTAGACGATCCTCTCAAGGGCACGCAAACATTCATTCATACTTTTCTGGAACCTTCCAGACTGTTCAGCCTGAATTCATTTCAATCTGATCCTATTTACCAGTAGAATCCATAATTAGCAAACTCTGTAATTAACTTGGGCTAGGCACTAGTCAACTGGGTGTGTAGCAAGAGTTCTGGACATGGCATTAGGAGAACTTGGGGGGGGGGTCCCAGCTATGACACTAATTATCCATGTGACTTTGGGCAAGTCATTTAACCCACTAAAACTTAAAGGCATTTAACTGCCCTCATCTACCTGCCTCAAAGCACTATGCTGAGGCAAAAGGAAATATAAGAATCCCTGAGAAATTGTGTTGTGGGTAGGAAGCTCTATCCAAACATAAGCTGTGAAATGCAATAGGGTCACATGACCTTATGCAGGGGTCCTGAAGTTTAGTGATGCCATCATGGGCTTCAGAAATGGCTGGAACATTTCTTGTTACATTATCCCCACCCACAGTTCCTGGCACTCTGCTCTCTCTCTCTCTCTCTCTCTCCACTTTGTACATGTGGGACCTTCCTAGACTTGGAACAATGCTCAGGGCAAGCCCTATAACTTCTGTATTGATCTTCACAGGGGTCAGGAGATTGTTCCAAGAACAGAAGAGGATTCTTCATGAAGTCATTATTATCAAAACATTGACCATATTTCATTGCATCTAAGAAATGCTTATTTTTTCACAGTTTAACGTCTCTGGGTTGGGATGTATCTCCCCATCACTGTCAGGTCAGAGTTTAATTAGTATCTTTTTCTTTCTTGGTGGTAGCAGTAATGATGCACCTTACAACTGGGATCATCTTAAATGTGATGGTGTTGGGATTGTATGCCTGTGATAAGCAACACTCTCTTCTGGGTGCTGCAGAGAGTGGGGCTCGAGGCAGTATGTTCTCCCAGGATGTTGACACCCTGCCTCAGTGGACTGCAGCAAGCTGAGCAGCCACCAGTTGAACAGCAGAATCTCATAGAGCATTGTGTTTTGGAACAATGCAGCAGGGAAAAATGATAAAGAACACTTCAGGGCTTGGGCCACTATGGTAGGGATGATCCATGAAGGTCTCTCTGCAGAGGTGAAGCTGAGTGCAGGAAAGGAGGTAACATGATAAGATCTGGGACGAGAACTTTCCATTGTGAGGGGACAGCCAGGTGGACACTGAAATGGGAATAAGGTTAGTGGGACACTGTTGGCATGGTTGTTCTTGGCACAATAATCTAAATATGGGCAAATAGAAATAGTCATATATGTTCCCAAAGACCTTGTTTCTCTGTCCTTGATTTTTTTTTAAGATTTTATTTATTTATTTATTTGACAGAGAGAGATCACAAGTAGGCAGAGAGAGAGAGAGAGAGGAAGAAGCAGACTCCCTGCCAAGCAGAGAGCCTGATGTGGGACTCGATCCCAGGACTCTGGGATCATGACCTGAGCCGAAGGCAGAGGCTTAACCCACTGAGCCACCCAGGTGCCCCATGTCCTTGATTTATTTTTTTAACCAGTTCCTCCATCAAGAACTGTAGTTGTTTCCTGGAGCTGCTGTAACAAAATACCACAAACCTGGTTGGTTTAAAGCAAGTGAAATGTATTCTCTCTGCAATTCTAGAGGCTATAAGTCAGAAAATGTGGTATTGGCAGGGCCATGCTCTTTTTGAAGGATCTAGGTAAAAGTATGTCCCATGCCTTTCTCTTAGTTTCCTTGACTCATAGACACTCCACTCTAATCTCTGCCTCTCTGATCTCCTGGCATGCTCCCTGTGTGCCTGTCTCTTTTCTTCTTACAGGGAAAGCAGTCCCATTGTACTGGGCCCGCCCTAATTCACTATGACCTCATCCTAACTGGATTACCTCTGCAAAGACCCTATTTCCAAATAAGAAGTTCGAGTCACAGGTTCTGGGGGCTAGTACTTCAGCATATCTTTCTGGGGGACACAGTTCAACTCAGAGACATTGATGATGCATCTCAAGGAAACATCTTAATGGAGCCTGGTGCTACTCTGATAGCATGGGTATCAAACCTTCCTACCACCAAACAGATCTACATTTTACCTACGAAGAACATAAATCATGGCCGCATCTTCAGTGTGAAAAAACTCAAATGTCTGGCTTCCCTATGGACACTTTCTTATTTCTTTGCTGACGTAAGTGATTTTGATGTCAAGGTGGAAGCCTGATGGTGGAAACAGGTTACCTTCACCAATGTCTCTCAATGTAATCATTGGTAGCAAAATTAATGTTTCTACCTTTGGAGTATGGTGGCAGCAATAGCAAATAGAGAAGTTTCAAATAACTTAGTAGCCAGTTGTCATCATTAGTATTGGTATAAAAATAGCTAGTTAATTCCGCAGGATATTCCTGCTAGAAATTCCTGGCACTTTTGAAAGTCATCATAAAATAACAACAGCTGAGGTGCCTGGGTGGCTCAGTCTATTAAGTGTCTGCCTTTGGCTCGGGTCATGATCCCAGTGTCCTGGGATTGAGCCCTGCATTGGGCTCCCTGCTCAGGGGGAGCCTGCTTCTCCCTCTCCTCCCCACTCATGCTCTCTCTCACTATTTCTCTCTCTCTCAAATAAATAAATATTTTTAAAAATAATAATAACGGCTAACGTTAAGTGAGTGCTTACCATGTTTTAGACATTATTCCACCCAGATTAAGTATCTTATGAGACCATTCAATTCTTACAATAACTCCATGAGGCAGGGACTATTATTATCCTCACTTTTCTTAGGAGGACATGAAGGTTAGGAGAACTTAACATGTCTCATCCAGGATCACAAGACTGGTGAGTGCCAGAGACAAGATTCACACTTAGATGGTCTAGCTCTAAAGCACATGGATATAACCATTCCTCCTACTTCCCTTCACAGCAGCCCCTCCTCTTACCCCAGAAGTGGGAACGGGATGTTCCCAAGGTCACGAAAGTAGGAAATACCAGAATAATGAGAAGGACCCAGAATCTTCTGACTCCTGGTCCAGTACTTGCTTTTCTGCCTTTGCTTTGTCAACATTCGTAGCCCAAAGAAATTTTCCAGCTTGGCATATGACCCTCATTCCCAAGAGCAGTCCTCAAGAAGTGCATGAGAAAGTCTAGTTGGCAAAGGCTTGTCAAGTGGTGCTGACCCTGCTCAGTGGACATCAGCCCCTGAGAAGCCCAATCATTACTCAGGAGCATCTGGAACACTTTGGGTACAGAAATGCCCATCCTATCAAAAATTGGTATTATGGACTTATATCATTGCCACAGAGCTGTCTGCTGTGTTCCAGCTGACCACCGGGTGACCAAGACTAGAGCTCGAAAAATGTTCGTGGGCCACTACTCCGAAACTGAAAGACAAGATTCTGAAAGGCAAATCATCTCCTGTGCCATGTTCTTGCAAAGCTGGAATGTTCTCTAGGCACCCTTGGTCCCATTTAGGGAAGGGAACTGGGTGGCTGGGAGTCAGGAGCAGGAGAGAGATTTCTCAAGTATATACTTTTAGTATTTTGAACCCTGTGAATGTATCAGATAATAGATTTTTTAAAAAGATCTGAAGCCATCCCTTGGATTCGTGAGAAAATACTGAATACATTGTGATCAATTTGTGGGGTCTTCCAGGCACACAGGATAAATCAGTGTCTGCACATGGGCTGTACATTTCTTACCTCTGGACACTGGTCATGATATTCATAATTTATATCCCATGAAGACAGAATATCTCATTTCCCAGCGAGAAGATTCCAGGGCAGTTGTCAATGTTTTTCACATTTCCCATTTTCTCCTCAAAGCTCACCATGGCTACATGAGTGTCATAAAATGGGTTTTTCACAACTTCTCAGCGTAAGAGGGAGAAATATAGACAAACCCATGGGGATCTTCTTTGTGTCTGACTTCACTCCTTCCAGCTGCCTTCAAGGAAAATAGGTGTTGGTATCTTTTTTTGCCCCCCACACCCCTGGGGGAGTCTTCCTTGTGCTCCCTGGAGCCATGCCTTGCTCCCTCCTACAGGAATTAAATGGCAATTATACAGGCCCCTCCCCCATTTGGGGGGCTTCAGCCTCCAGCAGGTTTTTAGACAGAAGAGGAACACAGGTGTGGAGTCTCAGGATGAGCCTGTTTTGATGCTTCTGCCTGGAAAAGCTGCCCTCTTCAAACACATTTGTTGCTCATACTTTATCTGTTGGCCATCTACCCACGTGCCCATCTGTTGAGATGGCAATGAGCCTGATCCCAGGCCCCAAAGCTAGCTCTATTAAACCTAGGTGCCAGCCACCAGCGAGCTGGCTGCAGGAGACTTTGCCCTCTCAGGATTCCTTCTTCTCACCTCCCCTTGAAAATACTGAGCTTCCAGCACACTCCTGACTCTTTTACCTGGTTCCTACCTGGAGGTACTACCCCCTTTGGAGACCCCAGCTTGGGATGAGAAAGGCCTGTCCTCTGGATGGTGAGGCCAAGTTCTAAGCTGAGACTCTGTGAGGAAGGGAAGAGGTAGTAAAATAGAGATATGAGCCTGAGTTGGGTGGGATCCTGCCTGCATGCCCTGGGAGTGGAAGGGAACATCAATGTAGAGTAATTGGAAGTAAATCCCTTCCACTGAATCTCATTTGTTGTGAATGTGACCGTGTGGGTTGGGGGAAGACTGAATTTATCCACATTGTCAGTAATAAATCAAATGTCTTTATTCCACTCCCTTGTTCCAAAATGCGTTTGAAGGGACAGAGAAAATGCCAAGTCTCTGTCAAACCTGCTAACAAGGGCACATTCCCATCTCCCATGTTATAGTTAGGTCCCAAAGGCACCTGGCAGGGAAGAGGAAGATGATGAACTGCAATGTGTGGTTGGCATAATATCAGGCACATAGTAGACGCTCAAAGAAAGCAGTCGGATGAAGAAATGAGTAACAGAGGTCTCCTCACAGAGTAGTTGTGTGAATGAAATGTGATGTGTGTGTTCACCTTAATTTTTGAATACCTACTATATGCCAGGCACCATTCTAGGCTATGTGGAGGTAGTGTCTAGCAAGATAGACAAGATCCCTGCTCCAGGGGAGCTTATCTTCCATCAAGGAACAGACAAGTTCACAATGAAAACTGCAGAGCTCAACACTCTTCTTTTGCTCCCATGGAAAACATCAAAATGAAGGAGACTCGCATGCACCTATATGATAAGGGCCATTCACCTGTATCTGCCAGATGATTTCCAAAGGAATTGCCCCTCCATAAATGCATGTGTATGTGCATATAAATGTGCACAGTCTCTCTCTCACACACAATCCTCTTAGACTTGGAATGCTCTTGAGTCATACATTATTTTTTCCTATAAAATATGCAAGACACAAACCCATGTGACCTGACTGGTGGTTTGGTCAAGAATCCATAGATCTCATTTTGTTTGAAGCACTACTTCAAATCTGAACATACGGGTATTACTTTTCAGTCACCAAACCTGGGTCTGATTCTGGCCACATCTGGATCATGGCTTCTGAGTCATGTCCCACTATGTATCTGCTCTAGAAAACTACAGAAATGAAGGATGACTACTATAGGGTCTGTGTGAAAGATGGACATTAGAGAGATTCCTAGACAGGAGGTGGCTTATATTCCATTTCCTCTATGATCTTGTCTGCCCTATAGATTCTGTGATGCCTAGAACATTCCAGACCTCTGATCTCCTTAGGCTGCTTAGGCAGTAGGAATTGGAGGGTGGCCCCTTTTCCATATGGTATAAGTCATTTGGATGTCAGAGAGAGAAGACCATCTACAATTGAGGGGACTGCACTCAGGAAAACTTCATTTATGAGGTAGACTGAGTCTCCTCTCTCACATATTTGGACCACTCTGTTGTCTAACACCCAAATTATTCACTAGTAGCCCATCATAGTGTTGCCATGATGACTGTCTCCCATTGTAATCAGCCAGATTATAAAGACAATGTGAAGATCTCCATGGCTGATGAGTGAGTGCCCATGGGAGAGAGAAGATCTATTTCCACAAAGTACTGGGATGGAGGCAGATCCTGAGCCCTAACAGTCAGCTCTGGGAATAGTGGCAGGGATAATCTGCTCTGTGAAGATAAGGATCTTGTCAGTCTGGTCCATCCTTATACCATCAACAGCTATCACAATGCTGGTACAAAGCAGGTACTCAATAATAGACGAATGAATGGCTTCATTAATGAATGGTGGCAAATTTTCTCTTCCCCACAATAAAGTGAAGGTGGTAGGACTGTAAGTGGGGCTTCTAAGCCTAGTGCAGAGAAGCTGGAAGTGTTGGTGATGGTGATGGGAAGGGGATACTTATCACTAAGAGACAACACACTACCATGGATGGGTTGGAAAAGTCCAGCATAAATCAAATTGTCAAAGATTAAAAAGAATGGACATTGGGGAGGGTATGTGCTATGGTTAGTGCTGTGAAGTGTTTAAACCTGGCGATTCACAGACATTTACCCCTGGGGATAAAAATACATTATATGTTTATAAAAAATTAAAAATTTGGAGTTGTTATTGTTTATGTGACATGTAAAAACTCAGGCAATGCTTATGAAGATTATAGACAACCAGGTTGGGAATATGAGACTCCAGATGGTCATGACTCTGCCTTGGTCATTAGGCACTTTAAATTTGTGTTGGCTCTTTCATTTCTATTATATTCCCAATAAACAGTCAAAGTTTGGGGAAAACAGTGAATACTCAAAGTTTTGAGGAAATAGTCTAAGTTTGACACCACAATAGTAAATGAAAGGTGTATGTGCATTCTAAGTTAGGTTTATTTTAGGGTTTTCCAGCACAGTCCCATGTGTAATTATGTAGGGTGATCTCTGATCCACCAAGAAGTGATTGTAAAGATTTTCTTTACAAGCCCACATTTGCAGCCTTCTATGAAAGAGAGGCAGCATTTGCTCATTAGGATGGACCCTGTAGCAAGGAAAGCATCACCAGTCTTACTGGAACACTCAATTCAATCAAATTAGGTAGGAGAGCATTACTTCAATACCAGCTTTGCAAGGCTCTGGCCCCAAGCCAAAATAACTGGCACTAAGTGTTGACTATGATTACTTCTGGGAGGCAAGAGAGTTCTGGGAATCTGGGTGGGATATGGGAATTAGGGGGTCCTGAAGGACTGAAGTCAATGGGGATATGGTGACATGTTAATGTCAGGCAGAGCCTGAGTTAATGGGTAAGAAAGGGTTAGGCAGAGCACTGGGCCATATGGAAACCAGAACAGTTTATCACTTTATATATTTTCCCCAGTTTTATTGAGATATAATTAACATATAGAACTGTATTAGTTTAAGGTACACAACATAATGATTTGATATATATATATCTACATACACTGCAAAATGATCACCACAATAAGTTTAGTTAACATCCATCACTTTACATAGTTACAATTATTTTTCTTATGATTCAAACTCTTCAGATTTACTCTCTTAGGGACGTTCAAACATCAACACAATATTAAGTATAGTCACCACACTGTATGTTACATGTCCATAACTTAATTATCTTATAACTGGAATTTTGTACATTTTGACTACCTTCAACCACTTCTTCCACTCCCACCTCTGGTTTCTGCCAACCAACAATCTGTTCTCCATTTATACATTTTTGATAGCAACTTCCATTTCACTGATTTTTCATAGGTTCCTTACATATGCATTTTCACCAGAGGTGTTCAGGCTAAAATGGAAAGAAGTCAATAATGAGGGTGTTTTACTATATTAGGGGCTCACTGGGTTGCAAGAAATGGCAACCAAATAGAGTGAACTTATGTTAAAAAAAAAAAAAACCTTTTGTAAAAGAATCAAGGGTATTGCATACAGCCCAGAGTAAGAAGTATGGCTAGGGGACAAGAGACTGGGACCAGGAATTATAAAGCCATTAGCGGTCTGGTGAGCTTGACTAACCAGCTCTCTCTGGTTGCTGATAGAGTACAAAGTTCAAGATGGCTGCCACAAAATGGCTGCCCTGGCCACCCTCCATATCTATGGAATGGTACAGTTTCGATCCCCGAAGTTAAATGATACTGTCTCTTTATACTCCGATTCAAAAATCTGAAAGAAAGAGAAAAAAGAAAAAAGAATGTAATTGGTCCAGCTTAGGTTACAGGCTTACCCATTGATCACTCAGCTGCCGTCAAAGAAGGAGGACCATGTCAGGGTACATGAGCAGAGTCTTTGAGGAAAAGACAAGGGCAGATCCTTTAAGAAGGAGCGTGGAGTAGGTAGAAATGATTACCAGAGAAAATGATTTGCATTTCTAATATATTTACCCAGAAGGAGAAACAAAAGTATTGAGCTCAAAGTCTAGAGGGTAGATTCCTGAGAGACAGGATTGCATGCTCTATTTTTCCTCCTTGTGGCTTCTCCATTTACTTCTCTACCACTTTTCTAATTACTACCGGCAGAACAATCAATACAAGGTTATCAACAATAGGGACAAGTTAATTAAGATGAGCAAATTAATCAGGTAATTAAGTGGCCTTTCCCGAGAAGGTGAGCCTGTTGAGGTGCTAGTGACATTAGGTCACTCAAGTTGTCTTTATGCCAGTTCTTAGGAATCATGGTAACTGTGGATCATGTCAAACTGAACCAAGATTTCATCATCCTTCTTAACGTCTGCACAATTTCTCTAGTCTTATTCATAATAACTCCATATTCCAATACTAACTCCCAGAACCTTGGTCTCATTCTCACATATGAGCCATTTGTTTCAGTGATAGACATGAGTAGTTAATAATTCAATACTTATTCTTGCCTTTTACCCAATAAACAAAACTCTAATCTATCCATGGCAGCCCAGCGTAGGGACTACATTTCCCAGCCTCCCTTATAACTAAAAAAAATCTAATAAATTTAAATTTGGAAATTATTGAAAGCTTCTTCTGGGGTTCTTTGAAGGTGTTGACCCAGCTGGGAGATAAGCCCTTTCTATTTCTATTATTATATTTTTTAGTCTATAATTTCTGCTTGGGTTTTTTTTTTTTTAATTTCTTTTTCTTTGCTGAGATTTTTCTGGGATTTTGTTGTTGTTGTTGTTTTTAATTGTCTCAAAAAAACTTGTAGTTGATTGTCAAAGCAATTTTTTAAAAGATTTTATTTATTTATTTGACAGACAAAGATCACAAGTAGGCAGAGAGGCAGGCAGAGAGAGAGGAGGAAGCAGGCTTCCTGCTGAGGAGAAAGCCCGATGTGGGGCTCGATCCCAGGACCCTGGGACCATGACCTGAGCTGAAAGCTGAAGCTTTAACCCACTGAGCCACCCAGGCGCCCCATGTCAAAGCATTTTAATGACGGCTGCTTTCAAATCCTTGTCAGATCATTCCAGCACCTGACTCAGCTCAGTGCTGGTGTGGGTTGTCTTTTCTTATTCACATCATGATTATCTTGGTTCTTGGTATGTTGGTTTCCTATTGTATCCTGGACTTTTAGTTGTTATTGTTAGGAGATGCTGGATCTTATTTATGTCTTTGATTTTAGCAGGCTCTTTAGGTACAGCACACAGATCTTGGCAAGTGGTGTGGCTGAGAGATGATCCTAGGATGAACACATCCAATAGCAATTTAATTTTCAGAGCCTTTTTGGAATTATTTTGATCTACTTGTTGTATCTGGTGCTGCTGGGGCTCCCAACTGGTTTCTAGTGGAGCTACCTGAGGGTGCAGAGGGCTTTTTCCAGGCCAGCAGAAGGGGCTCTAGGTGGAGGAGGAGAGTCCCAAGTCCCCAGGCAAAGTGGGTTCCTGGGCTGACCTACTTGTTGGGGCTGGATGTCTCTTAGAGGGATAATGGAGTGTCAGGCCCTGTGAGTAAGAAGAACATTTCTCCTGGCTTCTTTTTTGGGGGAAGAACAGATTGGAACCCACTATACCAGCATTGGACTAAACATCTCTCCTCTTTCCTTATGCAAGAGAAAAAAATTCTATCACATTTAAGCCACTGTTATCTGTGTTGTGTGTAACATACAGCAGAAGTTAATCCTGGCATATTATCTAAAGAAGAGAAGGATAGAACTGGTGGTCCTCAAAGTTGGCTGAGCACCATTCCTCCAGACTGAACGATCTGCCTACTCCATGCCTGTGACTCACACTGTCTTCCTTGGTGACAGGCATCCTTTCCTCTAAAGAGCACCTTCTTGAGCAAAGGGACAGAGTGACCATGTTGAAAGAACTTAGAGTCTGATGAGCTTGAGTCTGAATCTCAGCTTCATCACTTACTAGCTTGGTGACCTCATGCAGTCACTTTAATTACAGCTATAAAACATGGATAAAATCCCTGTGATTCATGGTTCCTGTAAAGATTAATAAATATATTTTACCTAAGACACTTACTCCCATAGTTTTGATCATCCTCATCACTACTACCATCATCTTCTACCCATAGCAAACATGAAGAGTAGTTTATAAGACATGAGTCACATAAAATGCTGCCAATCAATAATCAAACTAACATTTACAGAGCACTTACCATGAACCAGACACTGGTTACACACCTTGTGTTCGCTCATTTAATCCACACCAACCGATGAGGTGATTATCGTAATCATACCATCATTGTCTTTTAATAAGTTGAGGAAACTGATGTTCAAAGGCTGAGAACTTTGAGTAACACAGGGACAAGAAATGGAGCTGAGACATGATTCCAGATCTGTCTAACTCCAGAGTGAAAGATTTCATTAAGTGGAATATAGAACTAGAAGAGGCATCTCAGAGTTTGGGGTTTGAACAATTAATTCACTCATTCATTCATTCATTCATTCATTCAGCTAGTATCCATTGAACTCTTATGCTGTGCCAGTTCTATAGTAGGCTCTATACATATAAAGAAGGACAAAGCATGAACATGTCCTCAAGGAGCTTCTGGGGCAATTGTAAGAGATGGACATGTAAAGGCATACACACTGTAAAAACTTTGAGTTGTGATGACATATGTGTACATAAGGTTCATTTGGGGCACAGAACAGAAAGCAATCAGTTCTAAAGGAGTGAAGGAATGGTTTAGCCTTCTAGCTCAGACAGCCCAATTCCGTATTTCCTGAAAGGTTTGTTTTCTAATAGAATTTTGAAGGATCTCTATTTTTCTGTCTTGCTTGTGGCAAAGAAGCACGACAGTACTCACCAAATCACATCTGAAAAGGACTTTTGTTAGTTGTGAATGAAAGAAACTTCTTGCTATCAGGTTGAAGCTAGAAAATACTAGAAGTTACTTCAGCAGACACGGTGCTTCCTGTCCTAGAGGTCAGAGGAAGTGCCAGGGGAGGTTAAGCTTTCTTTCTTTCTTGCTATGGCTTCCTGACACCTCATTTACTTTTGCTGCTCACAGCTTCCACCAGTAGGCACCAGTAGGTCTAACAATGGGCACCAGTAGGCAACAGTTAGTTGAATTAATCAGGAAAAGTCCATGTGACAAGAGAGATAGAAATTGAGTCAGAAAACTGGAGGCTGGGCTGAAATGGAAATGATCTTGATGATCTTGAATTCTCACAAAAACCACCAGTCATTTCTTTTTCTCAAGAGCAAAATAAGTGTAAAACTTCTCCTCTTTCAAAGACAGCATGAAGAGAATGTAAAGAAAAGCCATGGGCTGGGAGAAAATGTTGCATTTCATGTAACTGACAGAGATTTGTATCTAGAATATATAAAGAACTCCTGCAACTCAATAACAAAAGATAAATTACCCAAGAAAATGTCAACAGTAGTCTTGAAGATAGACCATGAAATAAAGCATGTAAATGACCAATAAGCACATTAAGAGATGCTCCCATTCTTAGCCATTAGGGAAATGTAAATTTAAACCACATATCCATTAGAATGGCTAAAATTTACAAAACTGGAAAACCAAGTGTTGGAATAGATGTGGAGCAACTAGAATTTCCATCCATTGCTGGCAGGGTTGTAAAATGGTGTAAACACTTTGGAAACCAGTTTGGAAGCTTCTTATAAACATTCACTTCCCTCATGAGCCTGCAATTCCATTCACAGATATTTATCCAAGGCACATGAAAATATGTCTTTAAAAAAAAAGAAACACTTGTGCAAGAATTAGTAACATATGCATAATAGCACAAAGCTGGAAACAACCCAAGTGCCCATTATCTGATGGTTGGATAAAATGTGGTATGGCCAAACAATGAAATACCATCCAGCAATAAAAAGGGATCACCAACAGATTAAATAATTGAGTCATCTATAGATACACACAACAAGGATTAATCTTGAAAACATCAAGGCTGAATCCATGCAAAAGAAGCCAAACATACATACTGTATTATTCCACTATATGAAACTCCTAAAAAAAATACTGTTATGTCTGTATTGGTTTGCTAAGGCTGCCATACAAATATCACATAATAGGTGGCTTAAACAACAGAAATTTATTTTCTCATGATTCTGGAGGCTTAGATGTCTGAGATCCAGGTTTGGTATCTTCGGAGGCTCCTCTCTTTGGCTTGTAGATGGCCGCCTTCTGTCTTCCCCTGAGCATGTCTGTGTTCTAATCTCCCTTTCTTATAACAATAGTCATATTGGGATAGGGCCACCTGTATGACCTCATCTTACCTTAATTTCCTCTTGAAAGACCCTATCTCCCAATGTAGTCACAATCTCTGAGGTACTGGGGGTTAAGACTTCAACATAGGAATTTTGGGAGGGACACAGTTCAGCCCATAATAGTGACAGAAAGTTGCCTTGGAGGCAAAGGTGAGAAGGAATGTGACTACAAGGGACATGAGAGAACTTTTTAGGGTAGAAATTATATAGTGATTCTATATTTTAATTATTCTGTGTCTTAAAATGTCAGTGACATGGGGCACATACATTTGTCAAGACTCATTGAAATGAATACTTAAGATGAATGCATTTAATTGTGCGTAAATTATACCGCTAGACAATTGATTTAAAACTAAAACCTTCACAATATTTTTAGAACTTTGAATCATGAAAATAATAGTTGTTCATGGTAGAACACATAGATTATAAAATAAGTATAAAAAGCAAACTGTGATCACCTATGATTGTAACTCCATCATAATTTGGTTATATGTCATTAAGATATTTACATATTACATATTTGTACATGTATATCTTTGAATGGCAAAATATAACACATACTTTCTTGCAAGCTGTTTTTTTTCCTCACCAATATGAGCACCATTCATTGTCATTAAGTTTTCTTATGTTACTGCATTTTGAAAAATTTTATAACTTGTGGACCACCATTTAATTAGCTGGTCTTAATTGTTTGACATTTAGGTCATTTGTGATATTTCTTTTCTTATCATAAGCAGAGCCATGGATTCTTAAAGTTAAATCTGTGCACAAATCTATAATTAATTTCCTTTTTTTAAAGATTTACTTATTTATTTGAGAAAGAGCACATGCATGGGGGAGGAGCAGAGGGAGAGAGGGAGAGAGACAGAATCTTCATGCAGACTCACCACTGAGTGTGGAGCCCAACTTGGGGCTCGATCCCAGGACCCTGAGATCATGACCTGAGCCAAAACCAAGAGTCAGCTGCTCAACCAAGTGAGCCAATTAGGTGTCCCTATAATTATTCTCTTAAGATGCATTCCAGAGGTAGAATATCTGGGTCAAAGGTTAGACAGATTTTAAGGCTTTTGAAATCTATGTTTTATACATAGATAATTATCTATGGTATCACTTATTACTGGAAAAAGTCTGAATTATAATTAAATGAAGTATTTAGAAATGTGTTTGCCAATCAAGAGGAGGAAAATAGTATCTCACTGCTGTTTTAGCTGGTATTTCTTTGAATGCTTCCACCAACCTATCCTTCTGATCTTGCTATGAAGAGATAGGGCTCAAAAATTCAGCATGACTAAGTTCAAAGGACAGAGCAGGAGCAAAGATGGATGACTTCTGACTCTCCCGATCTCCCGGCCCCTGGGGTCTCACGGCTAATACTGGCTCTGACACCAAACAGATCCCCAGGCAAAGGGAGTTTCTGAAGCACATCCTTAGTTCAATTATGACCCTGGCCAATGGGTGGGAAAATACCTCAGTGCGCAACAGCCTGGGTCCAACTTCAGGCAGCTGACACAGAGGGAAAGTGAACTCATTCACACTGAAAGGATATGAGCTAGTATGGCCGACACCCATCCCATCGTCATCTCCTTCTCAAGCCCAGAGATCTATTAACACTTTTATCCAGTTACTGAGCTTTCCCTTGGGGAATCAACAACCACCACCAGCACAACAACAAAAAGAAAAACATAGGTGCTCAAAGGACCATCACTCTAAAATGAAGGAAGAATGAGACCGAAGAACGGCTTTTTAGTAATTATGGAAAAACAAAGCACTAACTGGTTGGGAGAGGAACAGATTTTTCTTCTCTACCACGTTTCAAACTCTTGCTCCCACCCCTGACATTCACACCAATTTCATGGTGAGGGGGAAGGTCTGTTCATCCTTCATACTGGAAGAAAACCTTGAGACTACAAGACTCCATAGAGGCAGAACGATTGGTGCTGGTAAAAGAACAATGTCGTGTATTGTGAACATGAGAACTGATGAGGTCAGAACCACCCCAGGGACATGAAAATATATATTTATGTAAAAGGCAGTAAAAATTTGTCTGCAATTAAGTTTTACCAAAACCCTCAAAATCTGTTGTTTGGTTTTAAGCAGATGTTGAAAAGGTTTATCCTGGATTCTGTCTTTATTGATAGGATGTCTTTTGATCTGCAGCCAAATAAGAAATCTGGATGTTATTTTGGATTTGGAAATTTCCTTTAAATAAACATATTAGTTAAGTATGTAAATCTGCTTATCATCACTTTGGGCATATTGCCAGAGTGGGAAACATCTGGGGCCTGGTGTCAGCCGACTTATTAATTCACACTTAGAGTATGTTTCACCCACATTATTGCTGAATAATGTTATCTTGATTGCCTAAGTCAGCTGTGTCTTGACAACAGTTCGTTACAAGTTTGAGGTTTAAATTTCGATTCATGAGAAATCCACCAAGCAAGGCCTGCCTGGGCCCAGAGATTTGGGCTTCCAGCCCCCTCCAGGATTGATTTCGGAAATTAATTGTTAACATTTTGGATTATGAATGGTAGAGATCTGTGTTATTTATCTGAACTGGCCGGCATGTAATTCCGGGAAGGGATTATATGACCTCCTCCTGATAAGCACTGAAGTGGGGTCATTAATACAACTTTCTTCCATAAAGCTCTTGCCACTTTATGGAAGCGCCTTTCCCTCCAGTTAAAACGGTATGCAGTCGACTTCAACCTTTAAGTCTAGAGTGAATCATTTTGTCCAGTGGGCTGGTAGATGATGAGTGGCCACAGCCTAGCATGCTCACTAATACAGGTAATAGAGCGTATAAATCCAGGGAGTGCTGTGCTCCTTACACTCTTCCAGGCCAGGAAATGAGCACCAGGGAATGAATGTGTTTGGAGAGCACCCTAATGAATGAAGACCTTATGCCCAACAGAGAAAATGGTTCTAGCCTTCGGTGGCTGGAGCAGCTGGAATTCATGTTCCAAGGCCCAGGAGAAGTGAATTATGGGAAGGAGGAAATTCAGAAAAGCTGTGATATGTGTGTCTTCTGGTTGGTCCTTGAAAAACACCTGCAAGACTTCCTTGGTGTCTTAGTTAGGGTAGACAGGACTAGCTACTGTAACAAAGACCCCTCCAATTTCAACAATTAAAAAAATTCATGGGATGCAGCAAAAGCAACAGGAAGAGGTAAATTCACGGCGGTAAGTGCATACATTAAAAAAGGAAGATCTCAAACGAAAACCTAATGTTATACCTGGAGGAACTAACCCCAAGTTAGGAGAAGGAAAGAAGGAACATGAACGAGATGATTTTAGCTTCTGTGAAGTACAAGGAAGGGGAACATTCTGGAGTAGGAGGTGATGGGCAGTGGCAGGTCTATATTGGAGATGGTGATCAAGGATGATCTCTCAGAGGAAATGACATTTAAACTGAGACTTCAGATGGGGTGGAGCCTGCCATGCAGACAAAACAGCCAATGTCAAGACCCAGAAGCAAGAACAAGTCTGGCATGTGGGAGGAAATTAAAGAAGGTCAATGCAACTAGGAATAGGGGGAAACTTTTTAGGGAAGAGGCTGAAGAGACAGGGGGTGTCAATCACACAGGGTCATAAGACAATGCTATGGAGTTTGCATTTTATAATACAAGAAAGAGGGCAAGTGACAGGAAATAACTTGAAGCTATTTGCTACTTTCTGCCTTGTCACCCTACTTTGCATTACTGCTTCTTAGGCATTATCACTTTGCTGCCCAGTAGCTTCAGATGTTCTCCCTCATACACACCCATTTCTCTGTCTCCTCAAAGCTTACCTGCCCCTCCCTTCTCTACCCTCTTCATGTATTTACCTTCTGAAGGTCTTTTCTTTGGCATCCAATTTCCCAATATGGTGTTTACTCTGCAGACTTGTAATCTAATGAGGAAGCAAAATTTGAATGGTCTCCAGCCTCATTCTGACAACTGGCAATTATCAGACAACCAGTGACTTGTCTAGTTGGAGGAGAAGGACCAGTTGAACCCATGTCTTCCTTTTCGTGAATGGTGTTCATTACCTTGGTCTTTCCCTTAACCTTTTCTGGGAAAGAGATGAGCCTATGAGTGAAAAAGAGTGAGAAGGAAGAAAGAAAAGTTTAGGAGCTTTCAAGGCCTGGGAGAGTTTAGAGAGAAGGGTGAATGTCAGCCAGAGACACCCTTGCCTGACCTCTAAGCTGAAAGAAGTTATCTCCGGCCATTGAGTATATTTCTCTTTTCTGTCCTCAAGGTCTTCTTCCTTCTGAACTTTGTGTATTTGAGAAAAAACAACCATTTAAGAACTTAAAATGTAAACTCACTTGGGGTAGAGAAAGTCTGGTTATCCTCTGATTAAAGAATAAAAATAGTGGTATCTCCTCTCTCCCTACACACATACACATACACACACACTCACAGGTTTTGTCACCAGTTGGTAAGAATTGGTTGCTGGATTCCATTCTGCCATAGGCTAGGTAGATTCTACCCTTTTACTGGAGTGGAATATGACTCCTGTGGAGTTCCTGCTGTAGATTTTTTTTTCTTTATTTAAAAAAAGTTATAGGAATAATGCAGCAAGTTAGAGCAACGAATGGACGGAATCCTAGAGGAGAAGGGCAGATAGATCTGGGCTTCCTGCCTAGAAAAAGTACATGCCTTTTATCTTAGAAAGAAAAGGATGACACTTAATTTCAGGTTTCTATAGGAGAACAGGAAGATAAAGTGAGCCGCAGATTTTTCCAGATTTCCTTGAGAAAGATGGTTCTAGGTGGTTTTGTAGATATTCAGGATATCTTAGGTATTCAGGCTTACTTGTTTTCACCTATTGTGATGGTTGGAGAAGACTCTTATATATTCCAAAGTCTTGCTGAGGAGTTAGGCCAAGTTAAACAGTATCCCTATACAGATGATTTCAGAGAATCGAGAACAAATATATCCTTTGCTCTTCAAAATGTGATTTGACGACCTAGCAGACCTGGTATCTGGTTGGGGAGTGGAGTCACATCTTTACTGTATTAGGATTCCTTTCATTTCAAATGATGGAAAACCCAATCCTAACTGACCAAAACAGAAAGATAAATTACTGATTCACATAAGTGAAAAATCCAGGGGTGGGGTTGTGTATATTAGTTGTTGATGAATGATAGCTCATCTCAACATATAGGAGGTTAAAACAACTTATTTAGCTCAAAATCTGTGGGTCAGGAATTAAAGCTGGGCTCAGTTGAATGGTTCTTCTGGTTTCCACTGGGCTCCCTCACTCACCTGCTGTTAGTCGTGGATGGGCTTGTGGCAGGTGGCTCAGATGCTTGGCTGTCCTCCACATCCTTTCCCACCTTCCAACAGGCTAACCCAGGCTTTGCTGCAGGGCATCAGTATTCTGAGATAGAGTGATAATGTACACCATCACTTCCACTGCATTGTGTTGGACAATGTAAGTCACAAGACTAGTCTATACTCAAAGGGTAGGAAATAATCTTCACCTCTTGATGCTCTCAGCTAGAGAAAGTTATTGGCCAACTGGCTCTTAGGCAGTCTCTGTGGCCAGAGGGATACCGTGCCTTGATTGGCCCAGGCCTGGCCACATGTTCCATCCTTGCCCTGGGAATGGAACCCTATTGAAAGTGTAAGGCCTTTGAGTAGAGCGTGTTGGAACCTCAAAATCAGTGGCTCTTGCCAGAAGGAATAATGGGGGCTGCTGGTGAAAGTGATGATGGTAGGATGAGAACAGATACCCATAATGTGCCATCATAGGACACAACGCCATTGCTGAAGCTCCCTTTGCTGGTTATATACAATCATGCAGTAGGTTAGAAGTGCAGTGCCTTCACATTGGAACCCATATCTTCAGATACCAAATCCTACATTTTGGCCTGAATTATTTTTCTGCTTCAGCACTGGGCATAATTCTACATGATAGGAGGAATAGATGGTCCTGCCTGGAGGCGTTTTTACTTTGTAATAGAATCATCACCCCGATGGCAGCCTTGGCTTTTCGCGATCATCTTCTACATGTTGTGGGATCAATACACTTTCAAATACTTGCCCATTCACTAAGGCATTATCTCCCCAAACTTCTTTGTCCCTGCTTATATTTGTCAACTTTACAATCCTTTTATTCCCAGCAAAAGCTTTGGGAAGCAACAAATACAAGCAGGGATTATAAAAGGATTCTTATTAAAGCATGCTTTCATTGAGGCACAGAGTACAATGCCCTCCGTTCTCCCCTTGTGAAAAGATGTGTTTTCTTGTTTAATTAGAACAGGCCTCCATTCCATTAGAAGAGGACAAGTAGGGCAGCAGGATTGAGACTCCAGGCCCCAAGAAAAAGAAAAAAAAAAGCTTTATTTATTTCAGCTCCAGCCAAGTTGAAGAGTGTATTGTAACTTCATGAAATATTCTGTCATATTTGGGATGAATGAATACATGTAAAGCACCACATCCCTGCCACATAGTAATTGGTCATAATCTCCATTTTTGTTGTTGGTTTTGTTTTTGTTGTTGTTACTTTGCAATTAAAGCCTGTGTTGGAGAAATGCAAAGCCAAGTGCATCAATTAGGGTCCTAGCAGGAAACAGATGGTACACTCAATTTGGATAATTCGAGGGGAGCTTAGTAAAGGGATTGTTTGCAAAGATATGAGCAGGGTTAAAGGAAGCCACAAAGGACAGTGTTGTATCCCAGAGTTAGCAGTGTAGGCAATCGTCTGACTTAGAGCGGAGGTTGGCAATCTATGGCCCATGGGCCAAATCTAGCCCGCTACCTGTTTATGAAAATAAAGTCTTATCGAAACACACCTATTGTCTGCCAAATGCTTTTGCAGTTCAAAGGCAGAGTTCAGTAGTTGCATCAGAGACTGTATGGCCTGCGACCCTTAAAATATTCCCTCCAGTCCTTTACAGAAAAATGTTACATCAGGGCTGGGACAATGCCTGGACTGAGGGTCCCAACTTCCTTAGCTTTTGCATGTAGCTACATAACTTGCCTTAGTCTCAGCCTGGTTTGCTGATCTTGGATGCAGAGAGTAGCTCTATAGGGAAAGCTACTTGGCAGGAGTTGTGACTTCTGGAGAGAGATATAACAAATACATGGGAACTCTGCAAGTATGGAGATGGTAAGATACCAAATCCTACATTTTGCAGCCTGTCTCCAAACACTCAAATGGCCTCATCTACTCGGAAGTCTCAGGGCCAAGGAGCCAGCAGACAGGGTCCATAAACATCAGCTTCCTGGGGAACAGGGTAGGTTGAAAAAAGTACAGAGCATCCTTAGGGGCAAATCTGAGGACAGAATAGAAAAGAGGTAAGTGAGAGAACTTGCTCCAAATCCTAAGAGGCCCCAGCTACTACAGAATCACACAGTCAGGGGTGGGGAAGGAGAATGACAAATTGTTCAGCCCAAAGAAATCGCATTATCAACACATCAAGTCATTTTGGTATATACAATTGTTTGATGCACACAATATACACAAGTTTGATTTGTGAATGCTATTTCAGAAAAGCAGGAAGAAGAAAATAAGACCCTGCGTTAAAAATTGGATCCAAGGAAGGAAAGTTGCTGGCTCATCTATTCAAAACATCACTTATTTTACCCTTCAGAAATAGGAAACTCCTCTCAGTCCCGAGTTATATGAAGACAGGGTGAACCTTCCCTTCTCGATCCACACATCTCAATTATTATTTTTTTTATCTCAATTATTATTAAATGAGGGTTCTGTGACTGTGTATGTGAAGTCTGTTTTCCCCACTATGGCCTCTACCATTCACTGATCTAGCCCCAACCCCAGTCCAGTGTGGCAGATAATTGTTTAATAAATGTGTGTTGAATAAGTTCACCGAAGACAGAATATGTGAAATGCTTTGCACCTAAAAATAACATAGTAGGTCTATGGGATGAAGGGTATGTGGGAAAATGGCAAACATGAAAAGTAACAATGTGAAAGTTCTCTTATCAGAAGAAATTGGGACAAATAGACAAAGTTGAGATTTGTAATAATTTTAAGAAATGTACTTTAGGGACGCCTGGGTGGCTCAGTCGGTTAAGCGGCGGTCTTCAGCTCAGCTCATGATCCCAGCATCCTGGGATCAAGTCCTGCATCAGGCTCCTTGCTTGGCAGGGAGCCTGCTTCTCCCCCACCTCTGCCTGCCACTCTGCCAGCCTGTGTGCACGCTCTCTCTCTCTGACAAATAAATAATTCTTTTAAAAATTTTTAAAAATTTTTACATTTTTAAAAAATTACATTTTAAAAAAATTTACATTTTTAAAAAATGTACCTTAAATATTTAACTTCTTTTTAAAGTCAAAACATATATATTATTTTCCCAAACATTTAATGTAGGGCTTGGCCTCTTTTTTTTTTTTTTGTATGGCTATATCAGATTGCTGAGAATTTTAGATTATCTTTCTTGAATATAACTCATTCACGATGCATTATCTATGAGTTTCAGTTTCATGTTCTTTAAAATGGAGGTAAAACCTTAAGAGACTTAGAGAATATTCTGAGGACAGTTTCCATACGGTGTAGTTTCACATTTTCCTCAATTTTTAATGAATGTCCCAACACTCTTTTTTTTAAAAGATTTTATTTATTTGACAGACAGAGATCACAAGTAGGCAGAGGCAGGCAGAGAGAGAGGAGGAAGCAGGCTCCCCGCGGAGGAGAGAGCCTGATGCGGGACTCGATCCCAGTGGGATCATGACCTGAGCTGAAGGCAGAGGCTTTAACCCACTGAGCTACCCAGGTACCCACCAACACTCGTCTTAATGGCTTTTCTTTATCAAATGTTTCCAAAGCTTACAATCTAGTTTTCACAGAAACATCCCTTTCCTTTGCTGCTCACATGGCGTTAATATACGTCATCACAATCCTAGGCACAACTAGAAACTAGCTAAGTTTGGGAATGGACTTCTAGCAGGTACAGCATTTAACAGATGAGAGAGTAGGATCAGGGACATCCTGGAATGGAACCCATTTGCCATGAGCTTTCCACCCAATGGGGACATGAGAAGTGTGTTTTATAGGTAGAAGGGAGAGCTGTGGTTACTTTGGTAAATTGATTCAATAGAGGTTTTGGAGAGAGATTTTACCATACCTAAAGTAGCACTAAATATTTCAGAGGTCACATTACAAAGGACGATCCTTTCTATCCTGCAGACAACCCAAGATGGTCTTGAGAAAGACAAAGCAGAACTGACCATAGAGTTGCTTGTCATTGACTGCAGTGAAGGTATCATTCTGACCCTTGCGTGGTTTTGCTACCGCCAGCAGAGACCCAGGGCAGTCATCTGCTGGCAACTGTGTGACCTGTTTTCCTTTGGACTGACTTTTGCCTGGTAATTTGGACTCCTACTGAGAGGTGGAGGGAGGGAAGCATGAGTACAGCACTAGATGTACCAGTGTGGCATGTGAGTTGGAGGACAAATCAGGGAACAGGGCTCTAGTTCCTTCTTGAAGGAAATGACCTGTGTCAAAAAAAAAAAAAAAGATTAGCCAGCAGGTGACCTGTGCTCCAGAACTGACAGGTGACCTTGGGCAGGGTACTTAAAACTATGTCTTTTATAAAGCATTTGTAAAATAAATGAGAATGTAACAATGTAAGAAACAATGCCCTGTCTTACCTCTGTCATAAGAAGCCTGTGAGTCTGGAATGAAAAAAATGCAGTGTTGTACTCTGAGGAGAGGGCACTTGTAGTGTTAAATTTTTCCCTCCCTCCCGCTTCTTCCAGATCTGTACTTGTAACAGTCAGGATAGGCTCAGTCATGCTGCAGTAACAAACAACCTCAACCTTCAGTGCCTCAAAAACAAAAGGCGTATTTTTTTCCTCACATCACGAATCCATCACAGATTGGCAGGGGTCTCCAGTGAGCACACTCGCTCGCTCTGGGCTGTAGCCACCCTTGTGAATTTTGCCAATTGCCATGGCAGAGGGGAGAGAGGGAGCTCTACGAGGTGTCCATTTGCAACGAAATGTCTGACCTGAAAATGAAACATGAAACTTGTGCTGGCATTTCATTAGCCAGAACTATCCCTGTGGCCTCCATCTACTCCTGAGGGGTAGGAAATAGAATCCTCCTGATATCTCAGAGAGATATCTGGAGATATTTGTGAACACCACTGATGACTATCACACCACCGTTTTACCTCATGTAGTTCTCTTCCCTTCCCCTCCCTCCCCTCCCAGGCCTTCCTCTTCCCTTTCTTCTATTCTCCCTTCCCTCCCTCCTCCCTCTTTCCCTCCTTTCCTCCCTCCCTCCCTCCCGTCCTCCCTTCTTCCTTTCCTTCCTACACCTGCCCCCCCCTTTTTTTTTTGAAGAGATATATTACAGTGAAAATATAAACTTTGAAGTCAAGCACAGTTTCCTCTCTCTCACTTACCAGCCTAGGTGACTCTGGGCACATCATTTAAACCTGTTCTTAGTCATCTTATCTAAACAAGATGTACTTTGTGAAGATCTAAACAAGATGTACTTTGTGAAGATTAAATGAAATGACACACAGAAAATCTTCAGGAATGAAGAAACTTAACAAATGTCTATTTCCTTCCTTAGTTCCTCAATTTCTCCTTTCTGTTTCCTCTTCATTCTTCTAAACTCTCATTAAAGGCAGGGGTGCAGGTTTGGGGGTCTGGTGTGGGGCTACAGAGAGAAACTATTTCTGCTTTTCCTACCTCCTCTACCTCCGGCTGTTTCTTCAAGTGATAGGCCAGTGGAAGCCAGAATGAACACTGATCGTTGAAGGTCATCTCAAGGTTATCTCAAGTCATTGCTATGAGTGCTCCAGAAAAGCATCTCTGGGGGGGGGGGGGGGGGCAGCGGGGGTTTTCTGAGTCTCTTTGGGAAAGGCCTGGTGTCTTTCGGGAAAGGTCTCTTTGGGAAAGGCCAGCAGTGGTGGTGTTTCTTCAACTTCTACCTGCATCAGAATCACCAAGCATTCTTGTAAAAAGGCAGATTCTGATTCTTCACATTTAGGGTGAGGTCCAAGATTCTGTACTTCTGACGAGCTCTCAGGTGATGATAAAGCTGCTGTCTCTGGAACATACTTTGAGTAGTGAGATTCGGGGGTCAGGGGTCAGGGATAATGAGGATATAGGGGCCATGGACTTAAGAAAGAATCCCGGGGGTGCCTGGGTGGCTCAGTGGGTTAAAGCCTCTGCCTTCGGCTCAGGTCAGGATCCCAGGATCCTGGGATCAAGCCCCACATCGGGCTCTCTGCTCAGCAGGGAGCCTGCTTCCCTTCCTCTCTCTCTGCCTGCCTCTCTGCCTACCTGTGATCTCTGTCTGTCAAATGAATAAATAAAATCTTAAAAAAAAAAAAAAAGAATCCCGGATCTACTCCTGGTGAATTTCAAAGTTTGGACAAAATGCTTATCTGTTTGCAAAGTCCATTTCCTCATCTAGAAAATAGCAACAATATTCCACCCCGCACTGTTGTTGCAAGACTTAAATGAGATCATACATGTGGAAACTGTTTTCAACTGGAAGGCACTGTGAAGTCTGGGTTATTGAAATCTCTTCAGACTTCAACTCAGGCTCTCTCTCCACCAGGAGAGAATCACTAAATCTAGATCATGTCCGTTATGCGTGGACAGGGAGTTTGATGGAAGGGTTGGGGGGGCGGCCCAAAACTAAGGCAAGTTGGTATGAATGGTTGGCGTGAAAGCATCTTAACCAAATAGAACCTGTTAAACCAAGCCACAAGCAGTGAGACCCTACTTCTTCTTATGGGATGCGGTGATAAAGAAATTACATAGTTATTTGAGAGGAACATAAATAAAGATTAATAGGTTAATGAGTTATTTTCCTTTCATTACTACACTATTGTACTTTATTATAATTGCTTTGCACTCATTTAATTAAATTTGAACTGGGGCCAACACAAGATAATTTGTTTTCCCTGTACTGAACAATGAGTATGCAGATTGGATGTACTGAAGCAGTAATCAGCCCTCTGTTTGCAACACTTTTCTACTCTGAGTAGACATTATAATTGATAATTTGATTGTTGCCGCACTCTGTGCAATATATTTTAAAGCAACATTAACATAATGGAAATTATGTTGTGAGCTTAATCTCAGCTTTTCACTGAGTGGCTATCTGGCTCCTTGGTAGAAACCGGTGAGGGTCTGACAGCAGCAGGTCTGTCTCTTGGTCTCTCTGTCTCTCTGTCTCTCTGTTTCTTTTTCTCCCTTCCTGCCTCTGTCCCTCCTCCTTCCTCTCCATTCTCTTCCTTCCTGCTCCTTCTGAGCATCTTTCCGGTTCCCATACTTTTTCCATTCCTCCTTCCCTTCCTTCCCTTCTCCCATAACACATCCACTATCTTTGCTTGCCTGGTCCTCGGGATCCACCCAAGAAGACCAAAGGATGACATAGCGAATGTGGACCGCAGCCACTCCCCTGCTGCATTTCCTAATTTTGAGACCCGGTCACATCTGGGACATTTGGGCAAAGCCAACAAGGGCCTTTCCTGGAAATTGTGAGAAATCATTCAAATAAGAATAAGAATCCCGGGGGTGCCTGGGTGGCTCACTGTGTCTGCCTTCAGTTCGGGTTGTGATCCTGTGAATGAAAAATTATTCAAGATGGTCAGAGTCGCCACAACCAGCACCACACCCTGGGCCACTGATAAACATAATGAATTGATTCACAAGGTGGTCTGAGGTGGCTCTTTGAGGGCAGGGCTGCAAATTTTGACAGATGTGGGAGGGAAAGCCACTGACATTTTCCTTTGTCTGAAAGTTATTCTTCTCTCGGAGCTACAAACACTTTCTTGAAAACATGCAGCGTTTATTTTCATGAATACCTTTTAGGAACAAATTCTCTCTGGCTTGAGGGTTTCCTGTCCCATCATGGAAATTAGGTGTGACATTCTGGTTAATAATCCTGAGCCAGAGATCTTGAGCACAGGTGGGGAAGTCCTGAGTCCAGGTGACTTCTGTTGAATTTTCATAACTGTAAATATTTGTTTCTATGTTTGTTTTGGGAGGAAAAACACCTGTGAGTGGTTGGAAATGACCGTGTTGGTTTTGGAAGAGCCTCGGGAGGGGATTCTGAGTCTTCTTTGTGTTCCTCCAAACTGTCCAGGCCCTGATTTGTTACAAAAATCAAATTTCTTTGAAGGAAATCCTGCTCTTTAATCTCCTTGTTCTTTCTAGAGCCTGGGCACCCACCCACACTCTGGGCTTCTATTATATTTTCAAACTCTCGGTCATTGTGGAGGGAAAGTGCCACAATGAGGAGCATGTTCCTCTGGTGTAGGGCAACTTTTTGGAGAAAGCACATTTGTCTCCGTAATACATTCATTTTCGCCAGTGAATGCTTGAGTGTCAGTGCCGACTGGGAGTGTCTTGTGTGGGTTCCCCCCTCCTTTCTCTTTCTGCGTTTTTATTTTGCAAAGACAATTGCGCTAGAACTTGACTCACTCGCATGCCAGTTTGCCCAGTTCAGAAGCAGCACTTCTAAATTCTCCTTTCCACCTCACCAGCTCCTCATCCCGTCGGGGAGGGCATTTTATAGTCTCTCATTTGCACGAGACATACATCCTTCATCTGGGTTTACTGTTCTAATTATTATGATTTTTTTTTAAGATTTTATTTCTTTGTCAAAGAGAGAAAGAGCACAGGCAGGGGAAGCAGCAGGCTCTCCGTGGAGCAGGGAGCCCAATGCAGGACTGGATCTAATGCCCCCAGGATCACAACCCGAACTGAAGGCAGACACAGTGAGCCACCCAGGCACCCCTGAGTATTATATTTTAAAAAAATTTTAATCCTTTTACAGAAAAGGAGGCAAAGACTGAAGTGTTTTTACATTTTGCACCCTGTTAAAAAGAAGAAGCGAAAGGGAAGGGAAAACTCCGGTTTGCCTGCGTGGCGCGTCCCTCCTCTTGTTCAGATGCCAAGTTGATGCGGAGACCCCAGCCTCTGGGATGTGGTCATCAGCCTACCCAGGGCTCCCAGCCTCCACCAACATCTCTAAGGGAGCCTGCTGGCCAACACGGACTGGCGGAGTGCAGGTATCAGATGTTCAAGCTGACAGCAGTTTCCCAGGTGGGAAACCAGAGCCAAAGGCCTCTCTCCAGGGGTCGGCCATGGATTCCTGGCACCTGCAGCCTATACAGACATCATGGCACTTTGGGATACTCAACCTGGCTCCTCGGTTTGTAGTTCTCCTAATCTGGTTCCTAGGACTCGGATTCAAGTGCAAGGAAGTTCTGCGGCGATGATCCCAGTGAACCCCAGGAGAGGAAGGAAGGATTGGGACAAGGCAGAACGACAATCAACACATGACAGGTCATCGAGCCAGTCAGCAAGCGGGGATCAAGCTTTTTGGGAAACTCCAGGAGCCACCGCAGAACATGTCCCACAGAGTAATCCCACTGAGGCAGAGGGAGCCGGGAGGGTGTTCGCACAGACGCTCTGGTGAGTTATTGGCGGAGGGTTACTCCTTGGGCAGTGCTTCCGGATGCCTATGCCATTGGACTCACTTCTCCTCGAGCAGGCAATTCAGCATGTCCTAGTATCCCAAAAGGAAGAAGGGTGAGTTCTGTAGCATATATTTGAGAGAGAGAGACCACATCACAACACTTTTATTACAGGTTAGTGTTACTGTGACTCTTATTATGAGTTATTGTTGTTGATCTCTTACTGTGCCTGATTTATAAATTACATTTTGTCATAGCCATGGATGTAGAGGAAAAACTATGATTCGGTACTATCCTTGGTTTGAGGCATCCCCTGGGGGTCTTTGGAAATGTATCCCCTACACATAAGGGGGGACTACTTTGCCTCTAGTGACAAAGGCTGAGCTCATGCATCTGTGTTCCACGCCGCTCATGTGGACGATAATAGCGCCCATTCAGCGCTGAATGTAATGCTAAGCGCTCTAGGAGGTCAGCTCTACCAGTCTTCTCAACAAACCCACAAGGTACTATTATCTGCACCTCCCGGATGAGGATACAGGGGGCACTGGGGTGTCAAGTAACTTGCTGGTGTGGTAGAGTCAGAGCATTTAAACCTACCCTTTGGGGTGCTGGGCTGGACCCCCTCTATCAGCTTTCTGCTTAAGCTCTGGGACCTCTGGAGACCACCGCTCTCCCAACTATTGCCATCATTTGTTAACTACATGTCACGTGCCTCGTCCTGGGGTAAGCGCTTTACCTTCATTATTCTGTTCTGATGGTCTCACCAAGGCAGAGAGATATGCATTGCTATCCCCATGTCAGAGCTAAGGAAAGGAAAATCCAGAGAAGGCCAACTGCAAGGCCCGTGAATGGAAGAGTCCGGGTTGAGAGTGAGGCACCGGCACCCCAGATCCCCAAGGTGAGACTTCAAGATGACTTGCTCTCTGTGTGGGCCACAGCAGCAGGGAGCAAGCGAGGAAGGATGCAAATCCAAGAAAGTGGTACACCTGACTTGCCTCAGAGAAGGCAGATGGGTCCAAGGCCAGGCAAGAAAGGAGGGTCATGAGGGAAGTCACAGACCCTCCCCTTTAGCCCACTTCCTTTTACGAAGAGGCCACAATGGGGTAAGGTGTTTGCTGTTTTGTAATAGCCTTTGATAATATCCAAAGTGCTTTACAATGGACTTCTCTTTCACCTGGGATCCCGGCAGGGCTATTAGAATGGAGCCAACCCCAACCGGCTCCCAGGAGCCACTCCTCCAATACTTGTTTGAAAACTTTTCCCTCAGTATCTGAGATTAACAACACAGCACCACAGTGTCCCACACGTTGGACTTTGCGGATGGCATGCATTCTGCTCCGTGCATGGGGACAACAGCCATGCCCTCCCCCGAGTGTGTGGGGGTGCTGGAACAAGCAGGAAGAAGGGGTATTTGCCTGGGTTCCTCCGAAAGGCATGCTGGGAACTTGCTAGGTGGGGCTCATCAAAGATCTCCCTTCTCTCTTCTCTTTCCTTCCCTACCTCTTTCTCCCCTTTTCTTCTTCCTTTGTGTCTTGCTTCTTTTATTTCCTTTCTAGAAAAGAAAGCCCAGTGTGGTAGAACAAACACCCAAGAACTCAGGAGACCCCATCATTGCCAACAAGGAATGCAAGATGCTGCGTCCAAAGCGGGCAGCCCCAGCGGTGTGCTTCTGTTGCCCACCAGCCCAGCAGCCTTCTTCTCTCTAGATTTGAGCCCCCATGTTGTAAATACAAGAGAGGGGCACTTGCTCATGGGTTTAGCCCTTTTGAAAAGATAATTATTGACAATTGTTTACAATTATTTTTCAGCCAGTACTTTCATAATGGTAGATTTTACATTTTAAAAAAATCAAGACCATTGGCCTTCCTTGAAAAAAAAACCCAAATCTGGCCACACTGGACTTACACTCCTATCAGCACCAAGTTCCTTTGCCTCTTCTAACTGGAGCGAGTATTCCGCCCCCCCCCCCCCAAGCTCACACTCTCTTGTTTCTTTTTTTTTCTTTTTTAAAATATTTTATTTATTTATTTGACAGAAAGCGAACACAAGCAGGGGGAGCAGCAGAGGGAGATGGAGAAGCAGACTTCGTGCCGAACAGGGAGCCTGATGCAGGGCTCTATCCCAGGACCCCAGGATCATGACCTGAGCCAAAGGCAGACGCTTAACTGGCAGACACTTAACCAACTGGAGCCACCCAGGTGCCCCTCACACTCACGTGGTCTTACACCCAGCCTGCTTATAACCCACAGGCACCTCCAAGGCTCCTAAAAATGCATATGGATAGTGTCTTGCTTTCGCTGTGTGAGAAAGACAAGAAACAAAACAAAACAAACAACAACAACAAAAAAAACAAAGCAAAAGAAAAGGCCAGCATAACCTGACACTGACCTTAAACCCTGGCAGAAATGGCGGTGTCCTGAGCGCACGATTTTCCAGGTGCCTTCGCACATGGGAGCCCATGGACTCTCCGACCCCGTGAGGCACGGGTGCCTGCTCCTGCTCTGCTGGTTGCATGATGAGGAACCTGAGGGGCAGGGAGATGAGGTGACTTGCCCCAGGTCACAGTGCTGCTATTGTCAAGGGCTGACTCAAACTCGGGGTTTGCTTACTCCTGCCCAGTGCTCCTTCCCTCTACCAGGAAGTCTCCCCATCTCAATTTGAATACTAGCTGTTTTCCCCATGACTCTAACAACTTGGCAGGTGTGGAGGGCAGCTGCCACTAAACACATTTCAACAGATGAGAAAAGTGTAGCCCAGGGGACATAGGAGCAGAGCAAGGAGTTGTCTCTGGCATGATTGGAGGGCTTGTGGGAAGGATGTGTATCTGTCTGTCTCTCTCCTCTCCTCTCTTCCTCTCTCTCTCTGGACACAGGGTGGGGGAGATCCTAGCACACACACCCCCTTTTTAGCAGAGACTAAAGGGGCAGGGAAAGGAAAGACCAAAAAGTACCAAACACCACTCTTACCTGCTTTGCAAATTTGGAGACAGCCATCCTGGGTCCTTTCTATTTTTCTTCCCTCCCTCCCTTTTCTTTTCATTCTGAAAACAAAAGAATTATCTAACAGCACTTTGGATGTTCAAAATGCTGCATGGATTTCCCAGAGATTCTTATCAGAGTGTATAAAAGGCAGAGCGGAATAAGGACTTCTTCTACCTCCCAAGTTAGGATTCTGAATCAGTGAAGGGGCAAACAAGTCAAGTTTCACTCATTGGCATAGGATGGAGGCTCAGAGGAAATCCCAGACCACTTGGTATCTCAGACTGATCCCAGCTACATCTCTCAGAAGACGTGTTGCTTCAGTTTGAGGAACATGTACAATGTGCTAGGTATCTGGTGGGTGCTTTATAGACAAAAATCTCATAAATGCACAAAGTATTCCTGGGAAGGCATATTGGCATCTCTGTTTCCCCACTGAGGAATCCAAGGTGGGCCAAAAATGTCTAGAATGCTGCCCAAAGTCATCCCACAAGCCTGGGTCTGACTCCAAAACCCACATTCCCTCTACTGCACTGATTTCATGATATAACAAAAAAGTCCAAAATACTGCCCTCACTCTGCCACTAATCCTGTGAGTCAGGACCTTTCCTTAATCCATTTATACCCAGTGACCCATCCTGGGTGTTTGGGGTTTCCTATAGGTCCTCTGGGGTTGTCTGAAGGATGGATCACATTTTGCCATCAAAGAACCTTCAACAATATCATAAAAATCCTACATAGTAGCCAATAATTCGCTAGAGTCGCTTTCTGTTCCTCACTCCTCTTAGGCAGTCACTTTTAATGTCCCCTTGGAGGGAGTAAAGCCAGTTGAAACTCAGAAACATTCAGGAAGCAAAAAGCCCATGCCACACCCTTGACAGGGTGTACTAGGGAGGAGGAAATAAACATTAACCAGAAAGCAAATACGGAAACATCAGAGAGGTGGTGTACGGAGCAAAAAGCAAGTGAAGCCTGGAAACAGTAGCTAAGCTCATGAACTTGGAAATCTGCCAAAGTCTGAGTTCAAATCCCTCCTTTGATACTAACTAGCTGCCCGGTATTAGGCAAATTATTTAACTAGCTTTTGCCTTAATTTTCTCTGTAAATCTGGGGTGATAATGATACATTCCTCTGAGTCTTGTTATATAGATGCAACGTTCTAATGTATAGAACACGTTTGAGAGGGTGCCCCGCATTATTAGGGGTTCAATGAGCGCTCTTATTATATGCAATCAAACTGCAATTAACCTATTTTCAGGCTCTCTCCTCTTACATTTCTTTGTGACACTCATATTTCAAGAAAAAGGTCACATCAGGGTTTTTATTATACTATTCTTTTTCCATTTCTAGAGCATGTTCTGTGGTCACTACTGATGCGCGCTGAGTCTCCCACGATGTGACTATCAGCTGCAGCCAAATAATGGCTCCTGTATGTTAAGTGGGTGAGACTAGCAACCGAAGATGAGAATGATGTGTCCATCGGACTCTACTTATGGAAAAAAGAAGGTGGACAGGAGACCAACAAGTTTTGAGGAATATATGCAGAACGGACTTGTGGGAGAAAACCAGCTGTCCTTCCACCCACCCACGTCCCGGTCCTGGAAGGGAGGCAATCCCATTCAACCGGTAACAGGCAGAGATGGGAACTGGCGGAGATTGGGAAACGGCAGCCTCAAGACTTGGAGAAAAGGAGCCGCTGGTTCATAAGAGGCAGGATGAAAGCGGACACCAGTCCTTCCTGAAAAGAGAAAATGAGGGTATTTGATAGAATGGTGCATGGTGTCTGCAATCAGTGTGGCGATTCTGGCCGCGTACAAAGGTGTGCTGAGCCATACCCTACTATGACAAAGAATCCTGCGCCATTAGCGAGGCCCAGTGCAATACAGCCCGAGTGACTGGGGTCCCAAAGATCCCTGGATATTTGAAAAGGGAAGTGAAAGCAGGCTGGTACCCACCAGGAAAGGAGAGACTGAGATGCGGGGATTCATGGAGGTTCATGGCATCTTGAAGGCAGAATAAAAGCTAAAAAGGATATTGGAGTTCATTGGTCCGTCTCCCTGCCTCTCTCCTGCTTCTTCTGAACCTATGTGAAAGCAGGACAATCCAAAAGTGGCATTTATTTACAAGGGCATATAATGTAGGGGCATTTAAAAAAACACTAAACACTGGAGCACCTGGGTGGCGTGGTTGGTTAAGCGTAGGAGTCTTGGTTTCTGCTCAGGTCATGACTCAGGGTCCTGGGATCGAGCCCTGCATCAGGCTCTGAGCTCAGTGAGGGGTCTACTTGACATTCTCTCTCTCTCTCTCTTTCCCCTTGCCCCTCCCCCTGCTCACAGGTGGGCTTTTTCCCTCAAATTTAAAATTTATTTAAGATAAAATTTTAAAAATCGCTAAACATTTACCTAGGAGCCAAACAGAAAAGAGAGAAGAAGAATGCTGAATTATGGAATTAGGGCAAGAAGTGCCTACAAGAAGTCTTCGGGTGACTTCGGAATAGCATCAGATAGTTGGCCAACAGGAGAAACGAAGCAAGAGATACTGAGCAATTTGATATGTTTTAGAATTGGCTTTGGAGTCAAACACCTCAAACCTTGCTCCTTTGCTGTGGGACTTTGGGCAAGCCCCTCAACGTCTCTGAGCCTCAGGGACAATGCAAGCCCCAACCTCATTGTGTTTCGGGGAATGTAAGAAATAAAAATGTGTATGGAATACCTAGACGAGAGCCCACCATGGAAACGGCCCCCACAGCATGGTGGTTGTTCTTACAGGAATTATCCGTGTTTGTCTACGGAGCGCCCCCAGAGAAGGGTCATGTTTTACATGTGAGGAGATCAAGGCTCAGAGACTTTGAATACATGCCCAAGGTCACACAGGCAGTAAATGGTGGCTCTTGTGCTTGAACCCTGGCTTGTCTGATCTACTCCCTCCCCGTCCTGCTTCATGATAGCTGATAAAAGGAAAGACAAAAGCCTTGCTTAACCCATGTTTTCTTCATAGATAACACATTTTCTAGGAACCTAACTCGTTAGCACATGCTTAAGTGATTTCTATACCTCTGAGGGGCTCTGCAGGCCACAGTAAAAACTTGGCTTGTATTTAGGGATCCTGGGGAAACAAACATCTTCAGACCTCAAAATAAATGGTGTGTGGGGATTGCATGGATTACAAATGGATACAAATGGGTGGCTCGGTGGGTTAAGCCTCTGCCTTTGGCTCAGGTCAGGATCCTGGGATCAAGCCCTGCATTGGGCTCCCTGCTTGGGGTTAGGGGCCTGCTTCCTCCTCTCTCTCTGCCTGCCTCTCTGCCTACTTGTGATCTCTCTCTGTCAAATAAATAAAAATCTTAAAAAATGGATAAAAATAGCTTTTAAGACAATGGTTTGGAGAGAGAAGTTTCTGTTATTTAGCAACTGACTACAGAGCTTCTCTGAAGAGTCATAAGGCTTCTGTGTGCATGGACATGTTCCTTCCTTCCCCAAGCTTACTCTCCCATAGGGCCATCTATATACACAAGCTGCTGTTCTTACTAACCATTCCTCCTTACTTGCTTCCCAGCTCAGAGTCTAGGTTTTGTTCAGGACAGTCTGGCTCCAGTAATGGATCATGCTTAGCTTAAAGCAATCTGAACTACCCATAGGCTTGTCCCAGTTTTAGCCATGAGATGTAAGCAAATGTCTGCAGGTAACTTCTGGGCTCTCTTTCTCTGGCAAGATAAACCTGTGAGAAGAACACTTAGCCCATGCCTGCTTCGTTCCTGCTTGGTATGCTGGTGTGAAGATGTGATGCTTAGAGCCAGCAACTGTCTTGCAGCCATGAGGGGAGACATTGCTGATACATTGAGAATTGCCGATCAGGGAGACAGAATGAGCCCAAGTTCTTGGTGGCATCATTCAACTTCTGTGCCGATCCTGGAACCAGTTACTTCCTCATACCTTGCTATGTCAGGTAAACATGTTTTTATTGCCTAAACTGCTTCTGCTTGGAATTTCCATTACCAGACCAATATTACGAGACTGTCTGGGGGTGGGACCTGGTTATGCATATTTTAAGTACTCCCAATTCTCCCTAATAAGGGTTCAGAACCACTCTTCTATCCCATGAAAAGCTCAAGCATCACGAGAAGTATTTAAACTATTCAGAAGAGGAAGAGACTTCTTTCTGGGTGGGTTATCAGTGAAAACATTTTGGAGAAGGTAGCATTTGGTTTGGCCTAGGCAGATGGGTAGGCCTGGAGACTATTAGGATAAAAGAATACAGGATTGTGGGGAGCTAAGCCCTGAGAAGCATAGGCTATGTATGGGAGGCACAAATAGCTCAACTTGACCACGTCACAAGGTGTGAAAAGTAGGAGATGAGGCCAGAATGATGGTGTGGGGCCGGACTGGGTGTTGAGTGGCAGTTTAACGCCATGCTAAGGGCTTGGTGCTCAACACTGAGTTAGTAGCCGTAGATGATGAAAGAGAAGTATAAGACCCAGCCTGACCATTGAGATGCTTCGAAAGCAGTTGGGATGTCAAGGATTACTCATGTGAGACTCTCAGGAAAACAAATATGCCACATATAATTAAGCTTCCCAGGTGCCAGCACAGAGAGAAATAGCCTTAGGGTGTCAAAGTCAGGGAAGAATGGTATGGGGCAGATCAGGATCGTGAAATTGTGGGATGTTAGAGATGGAAAGATAGCTACCGGCTTAGTGTCTCACTTTCGAAGTGATACAGGAATTCCATCTTTGCCACTCCTGGGAAATGAGCCATTGGACTCTGTCTTACATCTTCTGGGACAAAGATTTCACTAGTCAGCATCTATTATTAGACAGTTTCCATGATCATTCTGGTTTTTTTATTACATTATACCAGAATCAATCTTTTAAT
The DNA here is from genome assembly GCA_004024625.1 of Mellivora capensis. Taxonomy (NCBI): domain Eukaryota; kingdom Metazoa; phylum Chordata; class Mammalia; order Carnivora; family Mustelidae; genus Mellivora; species Mellivora capensis. Next base: position 20,287 of record PISX010002930.1, on the reverse strand, counting down.
AAATATAGCCCACTGATTGTTGTTTTGCTCTACTAGCCGAGGATGACATGAGTTGAATTATGGGTCCTACTAATCCGTAGTGTTAATACATTCCGTCCCTTCCCATGGTCTCAGAGTGAATAGAGTGTGTTTTCCTTACCCTTGACTTTGGGATGGCTTGACTTGAGCAATTAGGATGTTGGCGGGTGTCACGCCAGCAAAGGCTTTCAATGCGTGTGTCCGTTTGTGAATGCCATCTTGTACTCTTCAATCAATATGAGAAAATTGTTCCAAGGGGCACCTACTGATTCCCAAAGAAAAATAAACACAGGGAACAAAATGGACTCAAATCATGACCTGGATCCAAGCACAGAGGAGCTTACATCAGATCAAACAAACTCCAGCTCACCTGTGGGTATGCAAGAGGGAGATAGATGTGGCTATAAGCACTAATGTGGCAATAGCTAAGACATACGGCAAGGTATACTTCCTTTTACACCAGAAATCTCTTCCAATAGATGGAGGCCACTATTGTTCCCCGAAAATATTATCCCCGAAATATATCCCCGAAATAATATCCCCGAAAATATAAAATATTTTGTTCTCATATATCCCAGGGCTGATAACCATTCCTGGTGTGACATGCATTCCAAATCCCTCCTGAATATAATTGCTCACTCTTTCACCCAGAACTGAGCACGAGGTACTCCAGATGTAATATGCCCCTTGCAGAACCTATTAGGATCACCACTGCCCATCAGTGGAAAATAATACTTTATTAATGAGCCTAAAATTGCTTTAAATAAAAGAAAAAAATTCCGTTGTTGGATAGTATGGAGCTTTGGATTAATTAACCCTCTGATCGGGTGCCTGGGTGGCTCAGTGGGTTGAGCCTCTGCCTTTGGCTCAGGTCATAATCTCAGAGTCCAGGGATCGAGTCCCGTGTCGGGCTCTCTGCTCAGCGGGGAGCCTGCTTCCCCCCGCTCCCCGCCTGCCTCCCTGCCTACTTGTAATCTCTCTCTGTGTGTCAAATAAAGAAATAAAATCTTTAAAAAAAATTAACCCTCTGATCTTTTCTGACTCAATCACTGTCAAACCGGCTCCCCAAACCTATACTTACACAGTTGACTTTTTTTTTTTTTAACATTAAATAGAGATTCCATTACTCTTAAATTGTATATGGCTGTTTTTGACCTCACAGACTGGTCTGTCAATGCAATTTGAATCCTTATTCTGTCATCAATCTTATCAACGATTCCTTGATTATTTAGGCCATCCACAAATTTGGTATGGAGGCCTGCCATGTCCGCCTCCAAATCATCATGAGAAAGAATATTAAAGACAACAGGGGTAAAAACAAGAACCTTGTGGTGTATCTCTAGAGACTTCCAGATTGCAGATAGTAGGGTTGGTTGAAATCCATAACAAATCCCTTTATAACCGTATAGTCATCCTATCTGTGCTTTGACATGTTGTCCACAAGAATATTTAATGAGTAACATGGCCAGAGGCCTTGCTTAGATCAATACTTATCAGTGAAGTAACTTGATCAACAACGGAAATTGGGTGGAACCACATGATCTGTTCCTGGCAAACTGATAACGGGTCTTAGTAATTAGCTCTTTCTTTTCTATGGGCTACCAACATGTTTTAATAATTTCTGACATATAACTGTCAGGAAGCAACATCAGAATAATGTCTCTAGTCTTGAAAATCCATCTTTAAAAGTTTTCATGAAATTTCTCACTGATGAAGTAGTGTCATTTGGTACAATGTGCTCTAAGACGCTCCCCTTGGACTTGACTGCCTCCTGGACCAGAGTAATCATGCACCACCCCAAATCCTACTTGGCCTTGCCAGTAGGGTGACAGCAAGCATTGTGGTGGTTATGAGAATGCACTTCTTAGATCCCTTAGGAAGGGGAGTCTAATTGACTGCCCCAGCTGCTCTTCCTTGAATCTACCACCGCCCCTTCCCATAGTCTGCTCCCAGCCCATGATGGAGCCTCTCCAGAACTCTAAGGCAGGTCTATTCTTCAGAACATGAGACTCTTCTGATGGATGACTTTGGCTTAGCCAAGAGCCCCTTGGAACTACCCTGCAGTGCAAGACCACCCAGCTCTCTCCTCCCCAGACCTGGTTTACCATCTGATGGCTCTCCCAGCCTTCTCCAACCCCCTCCCTATTCTCCCTCTCAAATAAATCTCCTGCTTGTTAGTCTTCCTAGTGTCCTCCTTGGAGGACCTGAACTAGCAAAAGCATCTATTATGGGGATAAATTTAAATTTATAAATAGAATTACTTGGTGCTTGCTTACCTCTTAGATTTAACTATGAGAGTAGGGATTAGCTCCAAGGTATGTTTGTCTTTGGCTGACCATTAAATCCCCGCCCCTCCTACAGAGCCTGGCACACAGTGGGGACCGAGGAAATACTGATTTGACAAACGAGTGACACCACTGAAAATGTAGTGAGTTATGAAAATGGAAGGTATGGTTAAATGTAACATATGCTTGTCCTGACTATAGGCTGTACTAACTGCAACGTGGACACTGGAACTGGGGAACATTCCCTGGAGAATAAGGTAAATAAACATTAAGACAAATTCAGGTGGTCCAAGTAGTTCATGCGGTGATTTTTTAAGAAGATTTTATGTATGTATTTGAGAGAGAGAGAGAGAGAGAGAGATAGAGAGAGAGAGAAAGAGAGAGCATGAGCAAGGGGAGGGGCAGAGGAAAAAGCCAACTCCTGGCTGAGGAGGGAGCTATAGACGCGGGGCTCGATCCCAGGACCCTGAGATCATGACCTGAGCTGAAGGCAGAGGCTTAACCCACTGAGCCACCCAGGCGCCCCAATGGTGATTTGAGAACCTTAAACTGGATCACACTTTAATCTGGTTTCTCTCCAGGCTGTGACAGTTTGGTAATGGAGAACACACTGAGACAGTCCATTCCAAATACTGTCTAAGATGGACAACCTCAAAAGCAGCACACGGTGGGAAGTAGTTGACACAGGAGTTTCCAGAGCTGACCAGTTTGAAATCTACAATAACCATGCTTGGCATCTTTGGCAAGTCACTTTCCCTCTCCAGAGTTGGGTGTTCCCGTCTGCACCGTGAGTGGACTGGCCTTGGGATTCTGAAGCATTTCTGGCTTAGTCAACCCTGGATTCAGTTTTTTTTTTAAGTTTATCTATTTTTTTTTAAGAATTTATTTATTTATTTGACAGAGATCACAAGTAGGCAGAAAGGCAGGCAGAGAGAGAGAGGAGGAAGCAGGCTCCCTGTGGAGCAGAGAGCCCGACTCCGGGCTTAATCCCAGGACCCTGGGATCATGACCTGAGCCGAAGGCAGAGGCTTTAACCCACTGAGCCACTCAAGTGCCCCCACCCCCCCGCTCTTTTTTTTAATGTTCTTAAAACTCTTCACAATCAGGAAGGCTAGAATTTAAAAAAAAAATTTTTAGAGGTTTTTTAAAAAAAGATTTTATTTATTTGACAGACAGAGACCACAAGTAGGCAGAGAGGCAGGCAGAGAGTGAGAGGAGGAAGCAGGCTCCCCGCCGAGCTGAGATCCCGATGTGGGGCTCGATCCCAGGACCCTGAGATTATGGCCTGAGCCGAAGGCAGAGACTTTAACCCACTGAGACACCCAGGTGCCCCGTAACCCTGGATTCTAAGTGGAGTGGACCGAGGTCAGGGGGAAGTTATTTGCTGTTTACTATATTCCCAGTATCTACCAAAGTGCCTGGGACTTAGGAGGCTCTCAATAAATCTTGCTTGAATGAATTAATGAAAACATGAATGGAGGACCCCTTCTCTCTCCTGTGGCTACACAACGTTTCGGGGCCCCAATCAGTGCTAGCAGGGAAGGCAGGAAGCAGATGTTTACCTTTGAGGGAGCGGCTGAGTGATGTGCCTGTGCACACAGCCATTTACCCAGGTGTCAAGAGGAGGGACAGAGAGAGAACACACATTTACTCCTCTCCCCACGGCAATGATCCAGAAATCCCAGCCTGCCCCTCTGCATTTTTCCAGGCACTGTTGGAGTGGGGGCCTGTTGTTTTCTGACTAGGCGTGGGGACAAGCAAGACTCCTTCCCTCATGATTCCCACTTGTACGCCAAGTCACCCCCTCTCCAGGGACTCTCCAGGGCCAATACTAGCATACAAAGTTAATCCCACTATTAGATGTGATTTTCTGTTTGCTGTCTGTATCCTTCCACTGGAATGAAAACACTCTGAGAATAGATTATTTGTCTTGTTTATTGCCCGATCTCTGTAGCTGGAGGAGTGTCTTGAACTTGGTGGGCCTTCTCAATAAGTAGATGTCCACTGACTGATAGGCAGGTGCGCTCCAAGCCTGATCTGGTGAAATCGCCAGCCTGACATTCCCACCACTAATGTCAACTCTTGTCAGCATTCTTGACTCAAACACGACATAATCATTCCCACAGTTTTTGTCCTAACTCCTACTTTTATTTAGTTAGTGTATTTCTCTCATTCATCTCTCCTCTGTAATTTAAATACATTGAAAGTATACATCACGTGTCATGACTATAAATGGAAACCAATATTACTTCCATAATTAGAAAGTAACCGTAAGTATGAATACAGTGATCATAAACCTTAGTGCCAAGGGAGTGGCAAATGAAACGCTATTTCAGCATATTGTTTCCTTTGTAAAACTAGGCATTTTATTGTATGCATTTACAAATGTTATTTTGATACACAGTCCACAGACATCACCAAACCTCCCAAGGAGGTTGTGACATCTTTCTTAAGACCCCTGGAAAAGAGATACCAAGATACAGACTGCCAGTGGTCCAAGTTTGAAGACTTCTTCATTAAAAAGGGAAATCCAGTCATGTTAGGGTAGTGTGAAAGATATATTAGCATGGAGCTGGGATCCTCCATGACATAATCAGAAGGACTAAAAGAGGAGAGAAAAGGAAAGGACTTCTTAGATGCAATTTAGTATCTGTGTGCCACATTAAGTTGCCTTGGTTTCAGGTAGAGTCTTCAGAAATCTCAAGTACTTGTAGCTTCACTGTGCATTTCCCCAGTGACTAACAAGGCTCAACAGTTTTCCATGTGTTTATTGGCTATTTGGATACCTTCTTTGTGAAGCATCTGTTTAAATCTTTTTCCACTTTTCTGTTATTTTTCTTATCTACTTTTAGGAATTTGCATATAATCTGGATATGACTCTCCTAGTTTTAGTATTTAAAGTTCATTTATCACTCTGCGATTTGTTTTTCTACTCTCTTCAAGATGTCTTCTAATGCAGATCAATTTCTCTATTTTCATGAAGTCCAAAGTACCAATCTTTTCTTTTATACTGTTTATTATGTCACGTTAAGAAAGACTATCCCAAAAGCATAAAGGCATCTGCCAAGTTATATTCTGAAAACTCTATTATTTTACCTTTCAATACACATCTCCAATCCACTTTGGATGTATAAGATGAAGAATAATCAAAGATCCTTTTCTAATATGATTTTTTTAGAGTGGGGGCAGAGGGAGATGAGAAAGAGAATCTTCATCAGGATCCTCACCCAGTGGGGCTTGATAACACAACCCTGAAATCATGACCTGAGTCAGAATCAAGAGTCAGACACTTAACTGACTCAACCACCCAGAAGCCCTCTTCATATGAATTTTAAGGGCTCAGAACCATTTTCTGAAAAGACCATTCTTTTGCACTGCACTGTGTTACCTTTTTCATAAAATTAGTGTCCGTATGTGTGTGGGTCTCCTTTAATCTATCCTTGAATCAATACCACACTATCTTCATTACTATAGCTTCATAAGAAGTCTTATCCTTGATAGTATGCCTCTTCAACTTGTTCTTTTTCAAGATGGACTTGCTATTCTTGGACGTCTTCATTTTAATATAAATTTTGAATCAACTTGTCAGTTTCTTAAAAAAAATTTCTGCTGGATTTTTTATTGGTATTGCATTTATTCTGCACAGAAATTTGGGGAGAGTGGATGTCTTTACAATACCATACCATTGTTTTTAGAGCTTTCTTTTTAAAATTTTAGGTTGGTGGTTATTTTCTGTCCCCACTTTGAATGTATTACTCCATTGTATAATGAGTTCCGTCATTCCATTTAGAAGTCATTTGCAATTCTAATTGTTACCTCTTTAAAGGAAGGATGTTTCCTTTCACGATTTTTTTGTTTTACTATAATGCGCTAAGTATTCTTTCTTTCTTTTTTTTTAAAGATTTTATTTATTTATTTTAGAGGGAGAGAGCATGAGCAGGGAGTGAGCCAGAGGGCAAAGGGCAGAAGGGGAGGGAGAGAGAATCTCAGGCAGACTCTGTGCTCAACATGGAGCCTGATGCAGGCTTGGTCTCCTGACCCTGAGATCATGACCTAAGCCAAAACCAAGAGTCTGATGTTTAACCAACTGAGCCACCCAGGCGTCCCAGTGTTATTTCTTTAAATTTATCTTGTTTGAGATTCAAAGTCATTCTTGGATCTGTGGATTGAAGTCTTTTATTTGTTTTAGAAATTTTTCAGCCATTGTTTTTTTCATGTGTTATTTCTGCCCCATTTGCTTTTTCCTCATCTTTTGAGAAGAGGAAAATACATATCTTTCTAGAAAAACCATGTCCATCTGATTGCAGATCATGCAATATTTCGTTTTCTTTTTTTTTTTTTAAAGATTTTATTTATTTGACAGAGAGAGAGAGAGAGAACAAAGAGGGGGAAAGGCAGAGGGAGAAGGAGAAGCAGGCTCTCTGCTGAGCGGAGAGCTTGATGCAAGGCTTGATCTGGGGACCCTGGGATCATGACCTGAGCTGAAGGCAGTCACTTAACCTACTGAGCCACCCAAGTGCCAATATTCATTTTCTACACTACATATTTTTATAACGTTTGGACTTTAGTTTTCAATGACAATATATTCTTGTATAAGAAGAAAGTTATAAGGTCACTTCAAAAAATTGAAATAGAAATGGCATAATAGATACAGCATCTGGAAAGTGAGCTTATCTTTATTTTTGTTCCCTAATTTGGGAAAGCTGAGCTTACAGAATATCCAGCTATATATAGAGAGAGAGTGAGAGAAATCATGGTTAGACTCACGCTGTATTTTATAGTAGTTTTCCCTTGTTAAGCTACATTATGGAGGGGCTTCTTAGTTCAGGGATTTTCCAGGTTGATGAGTTACCTGTGGGAACCCGAAATTACTTACTGGGTCTTTTTATCTACTTGATCTGCAAATAAAAGGGAAACCAAAATTATAGGAACCCTCCAACTTTAGGAAAACATTTACTTAACCAAACTAACTTTAGCGTACAACTAATTAAAAAGGGCTTTCTTCTTGTGAAGAGAAGACACAGGCTTATAGACTCCTACAATTTATAAAAGGACTCAATTTGAAAACTCCATCCCATTGTTTTGCAGGCTTTAACACTGAACTCTAAATTTGGAATTTTATACCAATTGGAGCTAACTTTCATCCTCTTCATTCTACCTGGGTTTCTAGTCTTTCATGATCCTGTGGAGTCTGAATTTTGTCTCCAACTATATTAAGGAATGTTTCCATCGTTTTATCAATTGAAAATTCATTTGGCATGTCTTCGATGTCCTAATCTAAGTTATTTATTAAAAAGTTGGAAAAATGAAAAAAATCAGAATCAAGGGCAGAATAAAGTGAGACTTTGCCAAAAGCTTCTCTGCAGGTTGTCAATAATAAATCAACACCCTCTGTATGGTTATTCAATCTACTTCAAATCCCTCTGACTGTAGTAGAAACTTATCCATATTTCCTTCATTCCCTGAGGACTGCCGGATATTTCATTCCCATTTAAATCTTCTCCTTGTTGAACTGACCGAGTCATAGATCTGAAGAGCCAGCCCCTAGGTAGCTGGCCACATTAGGTTGGACCAAGGGTGAACTAAGTGGACCAATCAGATTTTTCTATCTCAGGAGCTTAGTAAAGACTTGATAAGGGACTGGATCTTAAAAGTTCTCCTCACAAGAAATTAATTGTAACTACATGAGGTGATGGGTGCTACGAAACTTATTGTGGTCATCATTTTGCAACGTATACATAGATCAAATCATGCTATCGTGAGCCTCACACAACTTATACAATGTTATATGTCAATGATATCTAAAGAAAACTCAGAGAAAATGAAAAGAGAAATAAGACATGAAGCCCGAGTCTGTTAGCTCTAGGAAGCTAAACAGGAGGGTCGTGTGACTTAGGGGCTGAGGCCCCCACCGTGGGGCACCATAATGGTCTGTGTATGTGCAGCTGAGTCGGGACTGGTCTGTACAGAGAAAGAAAGAACCAAAGCATACGTGCTGAGAGAAACAGAAGTCTGAAAGCCGAAAGAGGGAAAAAGATGAAGAGAGGAGCTGTCTGTTGGCTTCCCAGTTCCCATGGGGTGTCTAACTTTATAACCTGTACTTTGATTCTGTGTTTTTCTGTAGTTTTAAAATTAACTCCCTTTTTGGCTTGAGCAAGTGTTATCACTTTGTTGCCTCCCAAAGTCCTATGCTGAAGCCCTAACCCTGAGGACCTCAGAATGTGACTGTGTTTGGAGATGGAGCCTTTCACAGGTGTTGAAGTGAAAATGAGGCTGATGGAGTGGCCCCCGCCCCAATGGGATGGGTGTCCTTCCAAAAAGAGGTTAGGACAGACAGAGAAGCCCAAGGATGCATGAAGCCAGAGGGGCGAACCCGAGAAGAGGCAGCAAGAAGGTGGTGTTGGGAGCAACACAAACTTGCGGGCACCCTGATCTAGGGCTTCCACCTTCCAGAACTGTGAGAAAATACATTTCTGGTGTTTAAGCATCCTGTCTGTGATAAATTTATTGCATGGCGGCACTGGCAAACAAATACAGCAAGTTCAAGTGGGTTTCAGTGCTTTTAATTGTATACACAGAAGACTTGGACTTAATTGGATTCAAGGATAAGCACATGTTTTATTTCGCATAACTAGGAGTTAGGAGGAAAAGAGCTCCGGGGCTGGCTAATTCAGAGACTCATGACATCGTCAAGGATCTGTGTCCTTTGCATGTTTCTGCCTCACCATTATCTTCTTAGTATGTCAGCTCTGACCTCAGGTTAGATCCCTTCCTGTTGACATGATGGCTGCCACATGGTCAGACATGATATTGTCCAGAAGAAGAAATTACTACATCTTTTTGAGTGTTTGTTTTCAAGAGCAAAGAAGCCCTTCTTAGAAACTCTCCTGCACCCTTGTTTATGCCCCCTGGAACAAAAATGCATCATAGCCAGCGAAAATGGGGCTGTCATGATATCATCCATGCTGAGTGAACATGGCCACATGAAGATGGTGGGACCACATACGTGGGAGATAGGGTTACACACACAAAAATAGAAGAGAGAATGAATTTGGAGAAGGTAACCAACAGTGCCTTCCTGGTTCCTGTTAGTAAGATTCCCTAGACAGCGATGGTATGTACAAGATTATCACAGACAATTTTGACAAATGTGTGGCTGAAATACAGATTTTTCTTTAATCTCTCTCCAATAACTAGAGGCCGCATGTCACATGGCTTACGTCATACAAGGCGGTAAAATCATCGGAATCCTGGTCAGATCACGAGAACCTTCAGTGTTAGGGGGAGGAATTTGACACTGAAAAATATATCATAAAGTCTTAATCTGATATGACGCAAGATATTTCAGGAAGATGGATCAACCACTGATTCCCAAAAACACTTCGTAGGTGGCTTAACTTAACAGCATACAGAGACCAGAATCCATTTTGGATTCACTTACTTTCCTTCCACCAGTATCTCCTGAGAACGGGCCATGTGGCAGGCTCTTCACTCAGCATCAGCAATCAGGAAATGAGCAAGACAGACCTGGTACCTTTCCTTGCATCATTTAAAATCAGAGGGATCTGTATTGATTAGGGTGGGCTAGTCTGCAGTAACTAGTAAACCCTGACATCCCACGGAGCAACACCGTAGAGACATGGCTTTGCTCATGGAAATTCGAGGCTTGGATGGTCCTCCTCCAACTTCTGCCTAGGGTATCTGGACTCCCCCGCCACGAAGGACACCACCATTGGGCAAGAGAGGTGTGTGGAGAATATGGATGATGTACTCCAGCTCGTGCTTGTCTAAGCCTGGAATACAGGCTGTGCTCAGAGTCCATTGGCCACACCTGGTCACCTGAAGGCAAGACACGTTGGGAAATACGTGGTGGGGGTGGGGGACAGCACAGGAACATTTAGTAAACAGCGGCTGTCTCTGCCACAGGATTTTATAATTAATACCTCAGGTAAAGACTCGTCTCTTCTTTATTCACTTACGAAGTTGTACTAGGCAAGGAGTGCTTATAGAAACATCATGTTAATGACAACTTCTGCTGGAGGAGAAAAAGTAGCATATTAGCCTCACTTTCAGACAGTTGGGTATTAGGGAGACATAAGGAATAACAAGTCAGTACTAAAGCAAGGTGACGCTTTTATTTCTTCGCCCTGCAGTGATGCCGTGGAAAGAAGAGACCTCAATTTGCATCTCAGCTCCTGTGTGCCATTCCTGTGTCCTGAAGCGAGTCATTTAACCTCAGTGAGCCCACTTCTTGAGCTAAAAAAGAAGGGGCATAGGCTCTACCTCAGGGAGATGTCATGAGGATTAAAATTAAAAAAAAAAAAAAGTATGTACCTATGCTAATGTCTACATCGCACCGCCACTGGCACGGGGTATAAACTCACAAAATGTTAACAAATCTGCTATAGATGAGTTAGTTCAAATTGGAGAGCAGAGCACCCCGCCATGTTTTTTGCGTCATCCTCCTCACAGCCACCCACGTCCAACCTAACTCGGCAACCCCACAGGCTTCTCTGCTCTGGCCGTCTCCTCTCCCACAACTTCCCAACGTCTTATCTCACCAACCTCTTCACCACTCACTCACTGCTCTGCTGAACAATTTTACTGGTGGTCTGAGACTTTTGCTAAGTCCCTAAACAACAGCAGCAACAACAAAAAAACTCTTCCCGTGTCACCCACTGCATGATGGCAAAATTACAGGCTCTTCCCTCCTTGAAGATCATCCCCTCTGCCCCATTGGCAGGAGGCTTGGCCATCTGACTGGCTTTGACCAGTGAAGTCAGTGGCCACGATGCGAGCAAGGACTTGGAACGCCATAGCATGCTTCTACTCTGTATTCTTCCTCTGCGACAAGACAGCTTTGGCCCCGAGATGGAAGTGTGGAGCAGAGCGACAGCTGGTTGGTGGTAAAATAGAAATGTGGGTGAGCAACAAACAGCCCTGTGTGGGGGTAACTCACTAAGGCATTTGGGGTTATTTGTTACCATAGCATAACCTATCCAAGAAATGGCCAACTCAACTTCATCTCCCCGCCATGAATATGACCTCTTCTCTTTGAGAACTGTGTTCATAATCTCTCTCTCCCTTGGGCACTCTTTCATCCCTCTTGCCTCCCCTAAATGCTTCCTATTGCTAACTGTCTTCTCCAGAAAGCTTCCCCTGATCCTCCTGATCACTGATGATCTCTCCCTTGTCTAAGCAACACCCCAACATGTTCTCCATAGTACCTGTAAATAAATTGTAAATAAATGTTTGCTGATTCCATCAAGGAGGGGGTCCTTCTCCTATGACACCGATGAGAAAATTTCATTATTTTAATACTTTCCCTGTGTCTCAAAATCCTCAGGGTGGACAGTGATCATGCTTCCTGCCCTCCTCACCCCCATTTCTAGGACCCAAGGATGACATACGTACAAAGGCAGAGTGAGAATGTGTTGAATAGTAAGTGTGAGTTTCAGTTTTGGGTAAGGTAGAGTAATCACAGGCTACCCTAGGTCTCCCCCTGAAAGCAGCTATAACACCTGGAACCTGAAGCACACAGTGGGAGGCATTTGGTGACGTTTTTAGATTATGAGAGCTTAGTCTTTCACTGAAAGGATAACTGACATGAGGCTTTGGGTTGCAGAATGGGTTTCTTTAGACCAATTAAGTGCAGAAGCTTCTTTCTTTGGGCTGGACAACTGGCCAGTCCCACAGATGTGAACCGGGAGATTGGACCTTTCGTGGCTCTAATTTTGTTGCTCTGTGGGTATGGGAGTGACCAACGAGGCTTTGTGGTGATGGTTTCAGATTTATGGCGGCAGCACCCCCAGTGGAAGGTGGGGAGAGGCATCAGCAGGAAAAGAAAAGGTGAGGAGGGATGGTCAATAATATGGTAGTGTTCACATGGCAGTCTGCACCCCACATGAAATTGGCTTCATTTTACAATGAAAACAATAGTTTTGAGGAACAGTAGCGAGTCCTTCTTGAGAAAAGAGTAAATATAATAAATAAAACAGCCAACAACCTAGTAGCCCTGGATGGATAGGACATGAAATAAACAACTTTGAGTAGGAAAAACAACCAAATTTAGGTTTTTCGTGTAAGGACTAGAAGAATCCAGGACACTCATGGGATGAATGCATTGTGGGTGAATGAAGGAGGGCTCCAAGAGGGGAGAAAGAAGGCAGTAGGTGGTAGCAGAGGCCAGCCTGAAGACCAGCTACATAAGTTATGGGGTATCCGCTGAGACCAGTGATTCTACCTGAAGATGTTTCAGTCAGGTACTGGTCCTTTTCTTTCTTTCTTTTCTTTCTTTTTTTTTTTTTTTTTTTAAAGATTTTGTTTATTTATTTGATGGAGAGAGAGAGTAAGAAAGCACAAGCAGTGGGGGCGGCAGGCCGAGGGAGGGGCAGACTCCTGACTGAGCAGGGAGCCCGACAGGGTGCTCCATCCCAGGACCCTGGGATCGTGACCTGACCTGAGCCAAGGGAAGATGCTTAACTGACTGAGCCCCCCAAGCAGCCCCCAAGTACTGGTTCTGAAATATTTTTCACCATGTTCTGCCTGCCCTGGTATTCTGGACTGTGTGGGTTGAGGTGAGTTGAGGGGGAAAGGAATGACAGTGCTACATCATTGCACAACTCCTGGGGGCGCTGTCTGCACTGCATTTACATAACGGAAGGAAGTTGCCCTCTCCTTTCCCACCAGCAGCCTCCACAACAAGGGAACGATGGTTTCCCTGAACTATTGGGCAAGACCACCTTTCGGTCTGAGTTCCTTTACATACTTAAGAAACCCTCAATTCCCAAAGCTGTAGTTCAAAGTTCTTAATATTTTCCTTTTCTTCAACATGCTGTTGACACAGGACACCCTGAGTAGATGAAACTAAGTGATTTTACCTGCTCGTCTTAAAAAGACAAGGTCTTCGGGCCACTCGCCTCGCTTCTTTAAACATGTTTTTTTTGAAGAGCGCAAATCCTCTAATCTAACTTGTAAAACATTTAATATTTTGGATATACGGCTTTAGTGACCAGCCAAAAGTCAGGCCGGCTGGACAAAAGGGAGCTGCCGGAGTATTATTCATCCTTCACAAAGCCAAGAGGTGGCTGTGTCTCCCGGGTCAAGAGGTCAAGCTGTACAGCATTAATTTTGCTGAGTTTCTTTGTTATAAATAACACACAAGGTCATTTATTTTCATTTTCTCGTTTCTAATTGCATGCATGTACTCCCGAGGATGAACTCCATAAACAGGTGGCTGGAATGCTGGGGAGAGAGCTTGAAACTGTTCCAGAAAGGAGGGCATGTCCCACTCTGGCGAAACAGTTTGATGAGTTAGAGATTTTGTCACTGCAGGATACGCACCTGCACTATTACTCGAAAAGCAAACACTCATCTGGCGCGCACAGATCTATGTAAATTAGGGGAGATTATTTTGCTCCTGGTCCTTGGCTGTTCTGTGATCAAAGGCAATTGTTTCCCATTTCTTAAGACACGGAATCTTTATGCGACTCGGTTCTTTTCTTGTTTATTTGGACAATTTTATTTTTTGGTGGTTATTGAGAAGAACAGGCCACATCCATTAAGCCTAGAAACATGGGTGCCTAGCAAAGAAAGGATGTCATCAGAGGCTCCGACTGGGAGAGATACATATGAGCAATGCTATACAGATGTCATGGAAGGGTTTAATTAATATCAGCTTAATGATTTTCTTTCCTTAATGCTCTTTTAGCTGGCCCCTGCTGAAGAATAAAAAAATGGACTGACCACCCCCTCCCACCCCACCCATGGCTAAGAGAGTCCTGGCCCTCAGCTTTCATTGTTCGGCAGTGATCTTTGTGGGCAACACCGCAGGGCCCCTCCTGCTGGAGAGCCTCTGAGCTTCCTGATTTTCACTCCTATATAAACCCCCCACCCCCATCACTACCTTTGTCTCTTTGGGAAAAAAAAAAAAATCTTTTCACTTGAGCAAAATAAAAACTACCCCGTATTTGTTACTGGAGTGTAATTATAAACTTCATTGTACATTCTTCCTGGCTTTGATGCTTATCTTGAAGAGTTCAGTGAAAATAAATTGTTTTTATGAAAGCAGAGAAACCATTTGATAAACACGCTGTCTCTGAAAATTGTTCCTGCAAAAGAGGTCATTCTTTCACTTTAAAAGAAATAGAATATATTTCAGAAAACAGGCAGGACAACAGTTTAGGATTTCTGTGAATACAGGATATTTTTTTTTAAGGCAGGGTGTAAACACACTGAAAATTGCACACCTCCTGATTGTGTCGAGTGTATTGGTTTTTAAAATAGCTTTATTGAAGAGTTACTTAGATCACAAGCAAATACTTGCTGCATTTCATATTTCTGGGAATGAATTCTCAGCTCAGTATTTGCTACTAGGGGTTTTAGGGGTTACTGTTCCTTAATCACTATATATCTCTCAGAACCGATGGCTGTATCTATTCTTAGTAAAAGTAATAGTCAACTGGAAAAATGATTGGTTTCTAGAGTGGTTCTTGCACCTGGTAGCACAGAGACCAATGTGGCCAAAGTTGGTTGCAGTAATGGGAGAAGCGATCTCATCCACACAAATAAATATATATACACACATACAAAATATATATTTATATATATACATATATGTAAACATGTATGAAAAGTGAGCTGATTTTTTCCCAATTTGCTCATGTTTCTGCATTTTTTGACTTAAGTAACAATATCAACATAATTCCTATTTCCCGACCTGAAAAGTTTGGACTCACGGAAAACTGAAGCTAACAATGACAAAGCTTGGGGATTTTTTCACACTCTAATTCCTGTGTGGAACTCTCTCCTGGTGAGTAGTTTTAGAGTCTGCCCTGGGGATTTGTACTGAGGTCCTGAGGTTGGAATGCTTTCTCTATACCATTCACTATTGTGAGACCCTTGGTAGGTCTTGACTTGATTTTATCTGCATGTGATTTAGACGACGAATGCAAAGTCGTGATTCTCTGACATGAAACTCTAAATTTCACGGAGATGAGTTATACAGATACTAAGAATCCATGCTGGATAGAAATGTTCTGCTTTATGACAAAGCCAAATTCAGACATAAAACCAAATATAAAATGTTTTACCAATATAATACATTAGCTGTTACTATGGGAATAGGATGAGAAGAAACTGGAGTAGCTCTGGCCTTGTTAATTTCCATTTGGAGCTGCTGTTAATTTGGCTACATTACATACTGCAAACAAGGATCATAATATTTGGATAGGACTTTTCATGACCAAAACTCAGGAAAATTAAACTGTATGTAATGTTTAATAGTAACCTCATCTCATCTGGGCAACCAATTCACAGAGAGGTTAAAACACTGTTCACAGATTCCCTAAAAGCTGGGGTCTCAGGAAGATCTTTGGGCATAATATTTGGCGAGTTGAATGCAATCCTCATGGGAACGTTCTTGCTTAATTTGGACACAGAGTAGAGAAACAGAGTTTTTGAGTTCTTTCAAGAGGTAAGATAGTTTTCCCATCATGAATTCTCTCCTTTCATAAAAACTATTTTCACTGAATCTCTTAAAGATAAGCTTGTGTATTTCCACCCCCCACCACCCCCTGCTTTTTTTTTTTTTTAAGAGATTCTTGGATCATAGTACTGTTCAGTTGGAAACATCAAGCTAATAAGACTGACCATTTTGACTCAAGTCATCCAAAAACTTTACCGGAATTTTCTTATGCTCAGGAGTTGTATTTTCTGTATAGCCGAATCTTGTGCTGCCCTTCCAAATCGGTACCTGTTAGCACTGTTCAGCATAAATTCAAAGCATGTTTAAGATATGTTCTTGGAGAAGTTTCTTCAAACTCAAGGCTAACCTGGTACAAAGGAAACCTTTGTCTGTGGTATTTCAGAAAGGAATGCTGACAGCCTGAAAAAGGTGACACCCTTAAGATGACAAATAGCATGGCAGTTACAACTGCATTCATGTTTTAAAAGGCATCATTCTCAAGTTTTCCATGGATGGGCTTCAAAATCCACTCGAACCCTTAAAATTAGGTGGTATTCTGAATGCAACGGGCAGTTGTGTCAGATCAACTCTAAATGAAACAACGTATGATTCTAGTTGTGTTGTATACAAGAGATCTAAAACAGCAGCGTGCATAAGACCACCCCCACCCCCTCCCTGCACCTTCAGGAAGTTTATTCTTATCCACATCGGAGGTCTTGGGGTCGCTCTTCTCCAATCTTCCCTTGACCAGGTTCCCTGGGAATGCTTGTCTACTGTTAAAGCCTCTGGTTGTCCTCCCCGTCCCTCCCTTTCCCCGCCTCTCCCTTCTTGCCTTTCTTCCTTCTCACTGTCCTCACTTAAATGGATATTCATTCATTGCAACCCCCCTGAGTACCAAGCACGGTCCAAGGTTCTTGGGATACTGCTGCCATCCAGAATATTCCGCAACCCCTCCTCTCCAACCCAGAGCTTTCTTTTACAAATATCAGGGAAGTACAGAGCCTGGCATCCCTCCTACTACTTGTGAATGTGTTTCTCAGATTGCTTCTCTCAATAGCACTGGTGGCTTGTGTCAGGCCAGGATCTCCCGGTGAGTGGATGGGACAGGGCATGCGTCCATGTGTGCATGGGATCTATGCGTGTCAAGGAGTGTGACAGGTCCAAACCATAGTGTCCCCAGAGGATTTCCATGTGTGTCATCTGGGGACCCTCTTTCTCATTCACAAGTGCCTAAAACAGCACGGGGTAGGCAAGCGAGTAGCTGCTGAGGGCACGGAGACTGTAGGCAAAACTGTGAGGTCAGCAGCCTTCCCGAAGGACCTGTTTCTGTTCCAGGGATTTTTTCCATTCCAAATGCCTGAGCACACGTATCTCAGACCCTTCACTTTCTTTTTCTCCGCCCTAAACCCCCCTTTAATCAAGATCTACACTCGAAAATCACCTACCTTACCTCCTAAATCATCATCATAATAAAATAGTGACTGATGAATATTGTTCCCTTCCCCAAGGCATTTGCATCATAAGGGGGGAGGGGGCGGGTTTTAAGAGGAAGGCTTTTTCAAAACCAGGGCCAAGAGGTGGTATTGCATGTGACCCGGCATTCCTAACTCCCCGGAGCCTCCTGGGAGAAGGTTCTTGCTTCAGTTTCCAGCGTCTACAGCTCAGTGCTGTGGCAACACGTCAGCCCACATGCAATTCCCAGGCTTGCAGCTAGTGGGGTTTCCACTGTGAGTATTTGTATTCTGGATCCTCGAGGTCTGATTACAACTACAGGTTTAGTCTCTCCGTAACTCTGATTATACTTTCCCTCATCCTGTGGAATCAAGCTCAGATTACACCAGAGCAAGCACAAGGTGGGCAAGGGAAGTGTGAAATGAAAAACGTCTTCTCCCCAGCCTTTGGGGCTCCGGTTAACAACTATCTGCAAGAAAAAAAAAAAAAATTCTTTTTTGGTACCTCAGATCAGCAGGCTGCTTCTCTCCTGCGGCCAGATGCTGCCCTATATGCCATTGTTAAATACTAATAGTGAAACTTAAAAGATGTTCTCGTGTGAGGCAACAGGTGGCCACTGCACCCTCCCGCTCTGATTGGTGGAAAGGCCACAGGCGCCCAGTGGCCCAGAGAAAGGGCCTCCACGTCTGCAGTTTCAAGAACCTGCTCAATGGGGTGTTGTCCCGATAATATCTCAGCTCGCTGCCAATTTGTGCAACCCGCTGGGCCATTAGGGAGCGCCTCTGGGTTGTCAACGTTACCCGGGAGAGAGGACCTAAGCTTTTTCGAGGGGGGGGGGGGTAGAGGGCTAGAGTCAACCCAGGGACAATGTGAGCAGTTGTTCCTTCCCTGAATACACACCGCTCTCTCGGGCGGTGTCCAAACACATGTTTCGGCTAAGAGAAGAGCAAATACACAAACTTTCACCTAATTGGCGTTTATTTTTCCTTCTTGGTTCCAGAAAGATAATACTGGGGGAAGGTACACACACAGGTGTCACCAAGCTGGAGAGCCTACTTTGGAGAACAGAAGAACAGAAGAAAAGCAACCCATCTGAAGCTTGTCTGAAAAAGTTCAGGCCCCGGGCCAGCCAAGTGTGTTCAGGCCACGGAAGTGTTGGAGAGGGTCCGCTAAAATATTTGAAATTTCTCCCTTCCGGTTAAAGCAGCTTCTAGATAACCAAATTGGGGAAAGGGGGGGGGGGCAAAAATCCCACCGCCTTTCCTTAACGTTCTCATCTAAGCAATAAAGTCACTTCCCTTCGCCAAGGCTGAGGGGTCAAACTCTCAAATTAACCCAAAGCAATAAAGCAAGGTGGGGGGGTGTGGAAGGAAGAGGGGAAGGAGGGGGGAGAGACAGAGACAGAGACAGAGAGAGAGATGTAGTTTAAAGAAAGAGAGATAAAGAGGAGGTGAGTGAGTGCAGTTTGAGGAAGTTAATCACCCAGAACCTTTTAGGAAAATGGGGACATTTTCTCTCTGAGAGCAGTGAATGGATCCGCCTAGATCTAGTTACTCAAATGCCTTTCGAATACAAACAAGAGCAAAGGAAATACGAAGAGAACCGACACAAGGCTTAACTCAGGAAGCTTCAAGTCTGCCTACCTGTGAAAGGTCAGGCCCCAACACCCCTTCTGGAAAATACCACAGGTGTACATGGGGGTCCCGGCTCCCGGGTCCCAGGAGGCCCTCATGCCGGTTAGCTGCTGGGTTAGGTGCCTCCGAGCAGGGGCCATTCCTGCGTGAAGGCGGAGTACGGTAGTCGGACCGGGGGACCCGCACCACGAGGGACGAAGGGGGCGAGGGGAGGAAACCGATGGAACGAGGGGTGGCAAGAGAGCAGACGGCGTGTGGACGCCGGTGGCCGGGGCTGGGGGCCGAGCGAAGCGGGGGCTCAGAAAGGGGGTGGGAGGGCCACACCGGGCACCGGGCTGGCGGCCGGCCCGCCGAAGCGGCCGAGGAGCGGAAGGGAGCGGGGAGCGCTCCGAGGCATCGGGGACAAAGAGGACCGGAGAGGGAAGGGGGGCGAGGTGGGGAGAAGAGGGGCCCCGGGAAGGGGGAGGCCGCGGCGCGCGCGATGGGCACAGCCCCGGCTGCGCGAGGCGCGGGGTGAGCCGCGAGGGGCCGCGAGGGGCAGGGGCAGCAGCGGGGCGGGGTCGGCGCGCCCGGGGGCGGTCCGGGCAGAGGAGCGCACCGGCGGGGCGGGCGGCGCGCCAGCTGCCCGCGGTGGGAGGGGCGGAGCGGCGGCGGCGCGGGGAGGGGACCGGCGGCGGAGGCAGGAGGGGGAGAAGGAGGGGAGGGGCCGGGCCCCTTGTCTCCGCGGCTCCTCTCCTCAGTCCGCCCGGGGAGGAGGAGGAGGAGCGGGGCCAGCCGCCGCCGCCGCCGTCCCAGCCTCGCCCCGCGCACCTGAACTCGCCGCGCCGCCCGGGCCCCCGCGCCGCGCCCCGCGCCCCGCGCCCCGGGCGCCCGGCCCGCGCGCAGCGTGCCTCGGTGCCCCGGCGGGGCGCTTCCCCCGGGCCGCCTCCCGCTCTCCCGCGGCTCGCGTGGCCGCGCCTTTGTGTGCGGCGACCGCGGCACCCGGGCTCTTCGGGCTCCGGTCGCCCCGCTCCTCCGGCCCCGAGCCCCGCGCGCCGCCCCCGGGCAACCCCGGCCGGGCGCCCCCGACGGTGGATCTAGCGGCTTTGAGGAAGCGGGCACCGGCCCCGGCGAGCCCTAGCCCCGGCCCCCGGCCCCGGGCCCGGCTCCGGCATGGATGTGAGGTTCTACCCCGCGGCGGCCGGGGACCCCGCCGGCCTGGACTTCGCGCAGTGTCTGGGCTACTACGGCTACAGCAAGGTGACCGGGCCAGGGCCGGGGGGCGGTGGGGCGGGGGCCACCTCCCCATCCCAGGCGCGCCCCGCGCTCCAGCTCCCCGCCCGCTGCACTTTTCTCTCCCCTTTCCACGCCTTTCCTTTTTGCGCCTTCGTCTCTGTCCAACTCTCTCACTCTACTCTTTCTGCCCCCTTCCCACACCCACCCCCCCTTTTTGT
>PISX010002929.1:125791-148613 GCA_004024625.1 Mellivora capensis | reverse complement strand
GCTGACCCCGCGTGGGCTTCACCCCGGTTTAGCCTCTGGAGCGATGTCCCTCCGTGGAGCAGACTTTTAAAAGTCCCGATTTAGTGCTCCGCTGCTCCGCCGCTTGCCGGGAGCCGGCCCCTCCCCCGTGGTCTATCCTCCCTTCGCTTTCGATTCACTTCTCCGCCGGTCCTACCTTTCAGAAAGTGGCCGATTTTCTGTTTCCAGAATTGCTGTTCTTCCTCTCTTCGATCTCCCGTTGGATTTGTAGGTGTTCGCAATGGTTTGATAAGCTATCTAGCTGATCTCCTGCTACCTGATGTCGTCTCAGCTGCTACTTCTCCGCCATCTTGCTCCTCCTCCTCTCCTAGCACAGTCATAGTAGGTAGGTCGATAGACCTATAGAAGGGTCATAGTAGGTGCTCGATTAAAAAAAGTGTTGAATGATGAAGTAATGAATGAATGAACATAGAACTCATGTTTCATGGAGTGCATTTTGGCAAATGTTGTATGAGGTTTTTACTGCTGTCAACTCTAGAAATGAGGTGGAAATTAATGTAGGGAAATAGCAAAGATTTGGGGATTTCTCTGGTTTGTACCCATTATTCCTGGCTTTAATCCCTGATCCCCTCTCTTAAACATTCCTAAAATTCCTTTCTTGGGAATTCTATTTCAGTTGGCCCCTAAGGGTCAGTTTTACCCTTTTCTTTGGGCATTTTTGGGGTGAAGACCCTGTTACTGGATATCTCTCCTCTTTCTGCAGCTCTTGTGAGCCTTGGCCCTGAAGGACAATTGTCCCCAGTCCTGCTTTTCCTTCTTCTGTAGCATTCTTTGGGAGTGCTTTCACCAGCTGATTGTCCTTTGGGAGAACTGACAGATTATTGTCTTTCTAATCTTGTGTAAGTAATGATCTTAAGTGTTCCAGTTTTATGATGTCAGTAAGTTGCTTAAATACACACAAAAAAATACAACTCCTTGATTGCAGAAATACTGCTTTCGCGTGTGTGTGCATGCGCGCGCGTGTTTCCTTCCCACAACATTTAACACAAAGCCTGGACTATAGCAAGAGTTGAGAATATATTTGCTGGTTTTCAAGATGGTTGGAAAAGGCTGTCTGGGTGAAAAAGGTGACTCAATGTTTTTTGCCGGAGAGACTCATTCACAAATGGGTCTTCATTCCAGAGGCATTCCTTTGTTCATGTAGCAAGTGTTCACTGAATGCCCCCATGTGCTTTCCAGGCAGTGGCCTCAGCATATCCTTGCTTGTGGCCTGCCCTCACCTTTTTTCTTCATATCAGCTTGGCAAGACAGTGGCCATTCTTAAAAAAAAAATCACCTTATGTTTTACTCACTCTTTCATTGAACACCACGTAGAGGTATGATTCAGAATTTCAGAAAAGGTATCGTTGGACTCAGTCACTCTTAACAATCTTTTCTCTAATCCTTGGCCTCAATCACAGTTTCAGTGTGGTTGGTGAACACTTGCTGTCAATGCCCAGCAATGAGCTTCCATGGCGCTCTGGTCATGAGGTTAAAACGAGGAGCCTGAGTCAGACCAAAGGGCTCAGGTGCCTGTCTGTTGTTGACTGACCAAATGACCTTACTCAAATGACTCACCTTCTGTTTCCATTCCCTAATGTGTAAGAAGTGGGAAAAATGATAAAACCTCCCTCAAAGGGATGCTAAGAAGGTGGAGAGGGATGACATGGGAAGTACCCCACAAGGCTTGAGTGTAGTGGTGGGCCCTGCTCTTGTCTTTTTGGACCATTGTAGTATTGCCGGGGTGGGGGGGGGGCTGATAAGATTGAGGGAGATAGTTTCAGATAGGAAAAAAGATCTTCATGGTACAGCCACTTTGAAAGACAGTTTCTTACAGAAACTAAGTTGTTCTTTTTTTTTTTTCCCCCGGTACTATTTTTTTAAATTAACATACACTGTATTATTTGTTTCAGGGGTACAAGTCTGTGATTCATCAGTGTTTCACAATTCACATGACCACACCATCCCCCAGGTAGGCTCCTTGGTGTTTGCCCAAAGGAGTTGAAAACTTATTATCCACCCAAAAACCTGCACACGGATGTTTACAGCAGCTTTTTTGATAATTGCCTAAACATTGTATTAACCAAGATGTCCTTCAGGAGGTCAGTGGAGAAATCAACTGTGGTTCATCCAGAAAATGGAATATTATTCAGAACTAAAGAGAAATGACCCTCAGGTCATGGAAAGACAGGGAAGAATCTTAAATGCATATTACTAATGAAGGAAGCCGATCAGAAAAAGCTGCATACTAGATGCTTCCAACTACATTCCGGTCTGGAAGAGGAGAAACAGTGAGACACGTGGTTGCCAGGGTTTTTTTTGTGGGGGGGAGAGTTGGAAGGGGGTTGTGTAGAGATGTGTAGGTGGAACAAAGAGGAAATTTAGGGCAGTGAAAATACTCTGTATGATACTCTAATGACGGATACATGTTATTATGCATTTGTCCAAACCTGTAGAAGGTACAACACCAAGAAGGAATTACGAACTGTGGGTGACCTGATGGGGCAATGTGGGTATCTCAGTTGTAGCAAAAGTCCCACTCTGCTGGAGGCTGTTAGGGAGGGCGAGGCTGCGCGTGTAAGGGACAGGGAGGATACAGGAAACCTCCTTACCATTCCTTCAGTTTTCCTGCAAAAACTGCTCAAAAAAGCTCTTTAAAAAGTCTCCAGCATATGGACACCTTAGTTTTTGATGGTCCTAAATAGAAAGGCACCCAAGAAAAGAGTATTGAGAACTCTTCCCACCATCAAAACCCACATGGTTTGTTATTATTCTACTGTGTGTGTGTGTGTGTGTGTGTGTGTAAAGGAGTAGGGTGGTGCTTACCTGACCTCCTTCCTCAAAGCCTTCTTCCAACTAATTCCACACAACAGGGACATAGTGGAAACCAAGCTCAGAGGATTGGAAGGAATTCTTACATATTCAGTATTTCATTCATCTGTATCTTCCTTTCCTCATTGTTTCACTCATGATTAATGGATAACAACTTGGTGGCAGGTGTGAACTCCCTTCCTCGGGCTTCCATGTGTGTACACGTAGCTTGCCAACCATCTACTGAGACACATGCAGGACTGCTGCCTTGTCCCCTGCCATCGCCCCCTCCTTGCTCAGTACCCCAGCCCTTCCAGACACGCAGCCCGACTTTGAACATGATCCTGTGGACAAGAGGAACCATTCTAGATTTTAAGCAGAGGAATGATTTTGAAAGATTACTTTGGAAAAGAAATAGCCCTGAATCAGGAGGCAGGAAGACAGGTTAGTCCTGGTTTTGAATTCTGGTTCTTTCTCTTCCCAGCTGTGTAGCCTTGGAGAAGAAACTCAGCTGTACTGACCTCCCAGTTGCCTTATCTTTAAAATGGCGGGGAGGGGATGATCAAGCCTATCTCATGTAATGATCACCTGAGTTCAATGAGAAAACACACAGGAAGGTGACTCTAGTGCCTGGCCTGCGTGAGGTGTTCAACAATGATCTCATGACTTCTTTCTTTTGTAACACTGGATGGTTTGAGTGAGAGATGGGAAGTGAGATTCAATTGTGGTTGGAATGAGAGCAACATGGCATTATCGCCGGTCATCTTCCAGTAAGACAGAATCGATCATTTTCCCAGAGCCTACGATCCTTGATTTTTGCTGCTGTTGTTGTTGAGGGAGGATCTGAGGGGATTTAGTCAGGACATGGAATCCTGCTGTTCATTTAGCATTTGGAAATTGCTCGAGAAGGATGCTGTGGGTCCCAGGCACAGCCAGAGCAACAGGAGAAGCTGGAGACTCTGAGCCCAGCATTTCCATGGCATGAATTCCAGCTGAAGCCCTGTTCTTGGCCTGGCCCCACCTGCCCATCTATAATTAGGGTCATGTCTACAGTGAGATAGATTATAAGGAAAGAGAAGAAGGATGTCAGCAAGTCATAATTTCCAGAATCAAAGCTCCGATTCCCTCCCATCTTTTTTCCCCTCCCTATCTTGGATTTGGCAGCAGGTTTCCTCAAAAGTAGGCCATGGTGTCCTTTCCTACAGTTCATTTCAAGTGGGCAAGGAGGGCCCCACCAGCTGCCAGTGCCCTCGTTCTGGGTTTTGCAGACCTCGGGCAGGGAGCATTTCCCGGATGCACACCTCTGGCCAGGGAGGCAAACGTTTGTCACAGAAGGCTTTTTTTTTTTTTTTTTTCCACCTAAACAAGTTGTCATAAATAAGGAATCATTTGCAAATGTCTGAACATCCAGCCCAATTTTATTTTTAATTGTACGGTGCCTGTGTGCTGATGCATTTTGGATGTAGGAAATTGTTACAGATGTCAAGTTGGAAAGATCTTTTCTTTTGGGGTCTTGGGATTTGAAGGTTGTGTTGGAACCGTCAGTCTCAGCCCTTCTGTTGCAGAGTTCATGAAAGGAGAACTTTCCAGAGAGGCAGAGAATGTGAGAAGGATTTGATCTAGGCTGTGACTCCGTTGTTGCATTATGTTCATGAAAATAGCTACAGAGCTGACCTGGAGCGGTGTGGACACGGGATTGTTTCCTTGACAGAGCCTGGCCTGGGCAAGAGAGAAACAGCCTACAGGACACCCAAGGAGAGGGGCAAGGAAGTAGAAAGAGACAGTCGTGTTGAGGGTACAACTGCTGAGCCACTACCTCGAGGGCTGGTTCCAACTTTCCTGCATCAGGACCCCATCTATCTCTGACATCATTTGGATAAAGACTGAGAAGTAAAAGTTATAAAGCAAGTTTTGGGAGAAACTCAGGGGAGAATTGGATAGTCTGTGAATTATGGAGGTTTCCTTCACTAAATCATGAATCTGTTCCAAGAACTGTAGGTTGGCTTTTTCTCGCATGTCTACTCTGACTGCTTAGTAATGGCTACTGGAGGGGATCATTCTGGATATCCGCTGTGGAGATGGGTGCGGGCTGGAATGGCTCCCACCCTGTGGGCTTGCCTGAGAGAATCCCAGAGTACGGGCCGCCTGCTTCCTGACACGTGTGGGGTCCTCACTCCAGCCAGGGTTGGCCTTACCACTGACCACTTGCCATCTTCCTCCTCCTCTGCCTCCTTCTCCTGTTGCCCCTTTCCCCTCCTCTCCCTTTCTTGTCCTAGAAAAGGAACTCACTTCATGCCACACACCAACTAAGTCCTTTTATGTATATGATCTTATTTAATCCTCAAGCAACCCTTATAATTATAATTCCAATTTTAGAGACCAGAGAACAGGACCACAGAGAGACCTGTCGGGGTGACGTAGCATCAGAGCCAGGAATGGGACCCAGGACTGTCCGAAGCCCAAGGTCTTGCTTACCTTCAGGGTTCCTGTGGCCCCATAGGCCCCACCAGCTGTCCTCTCCCTACCCCAAGCCTGTTCCTCCCCCACTGCTCCACAGCTGGGCAGTGTTTTCAGTTCTTGAGTCATGAAAGATTGAGCCAGTTAATGAGCACTCTGTGAGTGGTGGCTTATTATTATTTTTTAATTAAAAAAGCTCCCCCTCTTGTGTCTTCTTTGCTCTTATTTAAACAGTCCTGTGAAAGGTAGACTTGTGACCGAATTAGCCCTGTGGTGGGAGCGTCCAAGAATATTCTGGAACAGCATCTGAGCATCAACAACTCCCTGGGCAGCATGGCAGGATCATGATGCTAACCAGAACTGCCAGAGGCCGGACTTCCAAAGTCTAATCCCTAGGGGCAAGTTGAGGGCGGTGGCTGGTGGGGAAGAGAAGCTGTCCTTGCAGACGTTTGCTCTGGGTGAAGGCAGATTTGGGGCCCAGTGGGCAGCTCAGGGCTCTGTCAGTTGGGAAGAAGGACAACCTGTCTGAGTTCTGGTCTGTAAAGAACTCATGGCAAGAGTGGTTCTATCACTTTAGATTCTGCATTGGCCCATGGCCCTCCCCGCCCCCCCTTGCCGGGGAGCTTGATTTCTAGCTGCCTCAGGTGGAGCTAAGTGACGGCATGATTTTCCTTCAAGGCCAGAGAGAACATACAGTATCCTTCTTTTCTCCAACGTTCTGATTTGCAAGCGGCACCAGCCCAGAGTCTGAGCCATGTGCCGTGGTGCAAATATGTACACGTTCCCATCTCTCCTTTCTCAGTTGGTGGGACGGCAAAGTTCCTCAATCAAGGCAAGAGTAAGATGGGAAGGGTCTGCAGGAGGAGGGGGCGTGAAGGCTGTGAAGTAACTTACTTCACATGAAGTAAGTGAAGTAACTATGAAGTAACTATGCACAACAGAACCTGATGATTTATTTGCTTGTTTGAATGTTTGATTATTTTGATTTTCAGTTACAAATCAGTGCTTGTTTTTGTGGATAGTTTCGATCCAAGAAGGTAGACTAACTCACCTGCTTTCTGAGCATATCTCAGTGGTTCTTTTTTTTTTTTAAGATTTTATTTATTTATTTGACACAGAGAGAGATCACAAGTAGGCAGAGAGGCAGGCAGAGAGAGAGGAGGAAGCAGGCTCCCTCCTGAGCAGAGAGCCCAATGCGGGGCTCGATCCAAGAACCCTGGGATCCTGACCTGAGCTGAAGGCAGAGGCTTTAATCCACTGAGCCACCCAGGCACCCTAATCTCAGTGATTCTTAACCTGAAATGAGTATCAGATTTACTTGCCGAACTCTAAAGAGTCCCAATGCCTGGGTCCCATCCCTAGAGATTCTGATTTAATTGTCAAGATCGAAGTTTTTGTGACATGACATTTAAAAGCTCCCCAGGTGAATCTAAGGTTCAACTAAATTTGGGACCTGCTGATCTACAGGACACCTGCTATTGGGATGCAGGCAGAAAGCTTTAGTGCCACCGTCAGATGTTCTCATCTGCAATGACAATGAAAACCTAAACAAATAACCTTTACTGAGTATTCATGTGCCAGACACCGAGATGCTTTGCCTCCATCGTCTCTTTGCGTTCTTTAACAACATGGATCTGAATCACCTGGAGGGCTTGTTAAAATACGGGTGTCTGGTCCTCACCCCAAGGGTTTCTGATTCAACAGGTGTGGTAGGCAGCCTCCAAGAGGTCCTCCCTCCTGTTATTCATGCTCTTGTGTAATTCCCTCCCCTTGAGCATGAACTGGTTTTACGGACTTGTTTCTCAAGAAGAGAATATGGTAAGAGAGATGGGATGTCACTTCTGAAATAAAGTTATAAAAAACGTTGTAGCTTCCATCATTCTCTCCCACATCATCTGTCCAGGGGGAAGAAGCTGCCATTTCATGAGGCAGTTCTGTGGTAAGGACTGTATGGCAAGTGTGTCTAGATTCCTGATACAGATATGAGATCACAAATGTTTGATGTGTTAAGCTGCTAAGTTTGGGGGTAACTTTTTTTTTTTTCATCAATAGAGAATTAGTACAATAGGTCTGGGATGGGGCCTGAGAATTTCCATTTGGAACACATGCCTAGGTGATGCTGATGATTCCAGCATGGGGGAGGGGTCACACTTTGAGAACCATTGCCTTCCCCCAATACTGAGAAGATGCTATTACGATCCAATTATACTGATGGAGAAACAGTATTAGCGTTTTGTAACTTGCTCAAGGTCACATACAAGAGTGGTATTGCTGGGTTTCAAATGCAGGAAATCTGACCCCCATACTCATGCCCAGAACTCACTCTGCTATGCTACCTCCTCTTCTCCTTATGAAGTATGTTTCCCGCCTTCTGTGTTGAATTGTCTTGATCGAATTATATCTGATGTTGATGGTTTCCAATGAGACACTTTGACTTGGGTCTTGACTGGAGATTATGATGGGTGTGGCTTTCCTTTATTTAGGACATTTAGGACCTAATGTGCCTCAATGTGGGATTTGTGTAGGAGTGAAACCAAGGAGCAGTTTACCTTTTCATACAGAAGTTCTCGGACTTTTGTATGCATCAGAATCACTTGGAAGGCTTGTTAAAATACGAATTGATGGGATCCATCCTCAGAGTTTCTGACATAGGAAGTATGGGGTAGAACTTGAGAATTTGCATTTCTAACGAGTTTCCAGTCAATGGATCCAGGGACCACCAGGGACCACACTTAGAGAACCACAGCTTAAATCAAAGGGCCAAGATGCTTATTGCATGGCAGATGAGCACTTTAGCTAAATCCTCTGAACTGTTTTGTGCAGAGAGAAGAGCAGGCAAATGCTGGGTTCTGTGCTCCCTCCCCCCGCCTGCCTCATACATATTTCCACCCCAGGAGCCTCTCTGCTATGGCTGGGACATAGGGTTGGAGGAGCCATGCTGCTGGGCTCTTTCTGCACGTCCCATGCATTCCAGGGTGAGCTCAGATTCCATCCTAATTATCAAGGGCAGAGTGTGGTCACAGGCAGCCCACAGCGCTGCTTCGAGGGAGGTGTTGCCATTTGGGTTAGGTCTTGAGAAACTGAAGTGGGAACTCTGACAAGCGACTGCTCAGGCATGCCTATCTTCATGATCTGTTGCTACAGACAGAACGAGGGTGGGTCACCGCCTGGCCAGGTGGAGGTAATGAATAGATGTAGGTTAAGCCAAGATCAGCCAAGCCAAACTACAGAAGATCTCTTTGCACATTTTGGATGCCAAGCAGCCCTTGCCAATGGGGCTTGTGTTTTTCTTTCTTTTTTTCTCCATTTCTGATCACCTCCTTCACTCACCCTGAAGCTCTGTGGCCAGTTCCAGCCTGGCCAGGATGGGGCACCGGGTGTTGGCATGTGGTGGTTGAGCCTTGGCCATATTGGAATGGAGCACTGGGTCAAGGCATGTGGTGAGGAGAATTTACCTTCCTTTGTACCAGCGGTAAATGTGTGTGTGTGAGTCACGGCTGGGGGACTAAGCTTATGGAGCCAAAGAAAGCTTGCCATTTTGAACTGTATCAGCCCTTCCACTGGACCCAAAGTGGAGAGTAAGCTTGATTTTTGAACTCTCTTTAAGAAATACTCAATCAGCCTTCTGGTCTGAAAGGAGCAGCTATGATGGGATGTATTATTTGTTTACAGTATTTCATCCCCTTCTTGCCCTTGTCACCTTTCTCTGTAGACAGAATATTCTCTCTATCCTATTAACCTTGGGTCTATAATGTGACTGACTTGGCCCAATGGCCTGTTTGCTACATCTGAGCAGAAGCTTTTAGAGCCATTGAAAGTTTCTAACAACTTTTCTTATTTTGCCCCTCCACCATGAGACCAGCCTTGGCAACCAGCTAGAGACTGTGCCTTCAGTCTGGTCTCCTAATGGGCAGACCCACAGTCACACCACAGCTTGGGGCAGAGTCTCAGAGCTTCACAGCTGACCTACAGCTAATGTGTGATATGGGTCACAAGCAGACATTTGTGTTTCAAGCTAAGGTTTGGACCCTGATTATTTCCAGGTTCCAGCAGAACTTGGAGAAAGCTCTCTAACTCAGAGGCAGAGCCACATCCTGGTCTAGATCATTCTCTGAATTTCCAAGCATCAGGTGCTTCAAGTACAGAACTGAGTTTCCTTTGTTTCATCACTTCAGAAACACTTACAAGAGTGACCACTTTGAAATGTCACCTAAATATAAAGCACATAGTTTTTAAGTCTTCGAGAGAATATATCGGAGTACATCTATCTATACGATTTGGCAGTAGGAAAAGTTTACATAAACAAAACATAGAAGAATGAGAAGTTGAGTAAAATGAAATAGTTGCTTTTGTATAACAAAAGACCCATGAGCAAAAGGCAAAGAAACCTCAGAGATGGAGAAGGTATTTTATATATAATGGAGATACACACACACACACATACACATACATACATACACACACACATATCCTTTATATATAAAGGGTTTTATGTATAATGAAATCAGAATATACAATGATATTAGGAGTTCCTACAGATCTATAAGAAGACAAAGCAGCAGGCAAAAGGACAAGGTAAAAGTCACAAATTCATGGGAGAGATAGTAAGAATGCCCCCCGCCCCAAAACCCACGTACCATAACTTCAGTAAGTCAGGGAATGTGAACTAAGCCACAATGAGACATCATTTAACAACCAGGAAACTTGCAAAATTCAAAAAGTCCAACAGTACCAAGTGTTGGGGATAATGGACCCCATGCCAGGGCCAAGAATGGCTACGATACAACCCTTGATCTTGAGGGACTTAGCATCGAATGGAGAAGCAGACCGTGTGAGGAAGTGGCTTTAAGGTCTGGGAAATGATGGCATGTGTTCTGGGTACGGTGGGATCTGAGGAGGGACCCTCGGTCCCATAGGAGTTGAGGGAGGCCTCACAGAGGAAATGCCATGAAATGAGAAAAGAGGATAGTAGACCTAGGGACATCTGGGCAAAAGTACTGGGGATTGAAAGGGATTGAAAAAGTAAGGGAAAATGTATGGAATTGAAACAGAAATGAGGTGCGACAGAGTAGGACAAATGCAGTGTGATATCACTTATACCTGGAATCTAAAAGCTGCACTCCTAGAAACAGAGACTGGAATGGTGCTTGCTAGGAGCTGGGGGCAGAGGGAGATGGTGGAGGAAATGGGGGAAATTTGGGTCAAAGAATATGAACTTCCAGATAGGAGATGAATCCATTCTGGGGCTCGAATGTATAGCACTGTGGTTATACTTAATGATACTGTATTATTCACTTGGAAGCTTCTAAGAGAGTGGATCTTAAATGTTCTCACCACAATAAAAAGATGATAATTTTGTTGTGTGATGCAGGTGTTAGCTAACGATAGGATGACCATGATTTTGCAATATAGATGTGTATCAAACCAACACCTTAAACTTAAACTTACACAATGTTATATGGCAATTATAACTCATTAAAGCTGGGAAAAAAGAAAAGAGTGCAATAGAAGGATTGAGTGTATAATTATATATATAATATGTATAATGTTATATATTTTGTATATACGAAATGATTAATTCCATGTTGTGGATAAATGAGTCATGATATAGAGGACAGGCTGGCCAAACTCTTCTGTAACCTGAGGGCTGAAGTCAGATAGATATGCATGAACAGAGAGAAGGTCATGGCCGGGGAGGAAATCTTACAGTCGTTTAACTGGTACTGCTGAAGAAGAGATTGCAATCAGGATAATCAAAGATTATTATTTTTGAGAATCAAAAATACAATGCAAGAACATTTCAGGAGGTGAGGAAGAAATATTAGAAATATTGTCTAATTGGCAAATACCAGTAAAAAAGTAAAAGGAAAACCAAAAGGCAACTCAAATCCAGACTTTTTCTGCTTTAAAAAAAAAATCCGAGGACTTTATCCTTATTAGTCGATTTATTCTTATTTTCCTGATTTTAAATTAATACAGATTTATTTTTGAAAATTAGAGAAATACACAACAAAACACAAATGGTATGGCACTGGTAACTGGTAACTGGTAATATGTGTACACACATATGTAAACGTATCCATATGTGTATATGTACACAGATGTGCAGGTGCATTGTGAATGTGCATATATGTATTTGTACAAACAGTTCATTCTTTTTTAACTTATTTTTAGATGTTTATAGAAAGACCAACAGACATTTTTAGGTACATTTTTCAAGTTTTGTTATGCTCTTTTTATCATGATAATTCCCAAAATATTCTGAATTTGCAGTTTTGATTTCCGACTCAACCTAATCATTCCTTTGGAGAGGTTTTGTATATTTCATTTTCTCCTGAAAAGTTTTACATTTTCCCCTTTCATGTTCAGGTCACATTCCCCAGTGGCTGTTTTCTTGGTTCCCATTCTAGAAACAAACCTCTGGTTTTCCTCTGCTGTGGTCAGAGCATAGACTGTAAGAGACTTGTCCTCTTTGGAACGTTTTGAGGTTTTCATCAAGGCTGAATTATGTAATCATATTTTTGTAAATGTTCTGGGCCCTGGGAAAGAAAGCTTTTTTTTTTTTTTTTGGTTTGTTTTTCAAGTATAGCATCTTCATTAACATTTGCTATCATCAGACTTGTGAAATTTGTGTATATCAGATGGTTGTAAAACAATATCCTATTTATTTTTTTATTGACATATAATGTATTATTTGCCCAGGGGTATAGGTCTGTGAATCATCAGGCTTACACATTTCACAGCACTCACCAGAGCACATACCCTCCCCAGTGTCCACCCAGCCACCCTCTCTCTACCCTCCTCCCCTACCAACCCCCAGCAACCCTCAGTTTGTTTGGTGAGATTAAGAGTCTCTTACTGTTTGTCTCCCTCACGATATCTTATTGTAGTAAGTTTCATATCTCTCTCCTGCTTGATATGTTGATCACTATTCATATGCTTTTCTAGGCCATTCTTCCTTTCGCTTCTATGAATCTTTGATTGTAGCCTTTGACCTTCCTTATTGGTTTGTCTTTTTTAAATACTGATTTATAGGCATTCCTTCTATGTTCTGGATTAGATTTTTTCCCTATTATATGAGTTAGAAATAACTTCCACATGCCTGCAGTTTCTCTTCTCTTCTTGCTTATGTTATCTTTTCTCATAAAAGCTTTTTAGTTTATTATAGTAAGTTTGTCAGTCTTTCATGTTTTGTGTTTTTATCCTTTGCTTAAGAAGATCTTCCTTTCTGTTAGCTTAAAAACATATCTTCCCACATTTCTCTTTTTAACGGATTTAAACTTAGACTTTTCACATTTAGGTATTTAACCCATAAGGAATTTATGCTTGTATATGCAGTGAAGTAAGGATTATATTCATTTTTTTTTCAATTTGGGTGGCCAGTTTTACAACGTCATGAAATAAATTCTTTCTTATCAATTTTTTCATGCCACCACATATCGGTAGATGTTTCTTGGAGCTCTTTGTTCAGTCCTGTGGGTCAATTTACCTTTATCTGTACCAATGCCACATTGTTTCAAGTCCTGTAGCTTCCTATGATAAATAGTAATACAAAGCACCCATACTTATTCTTCAAAATTGTCTTGGTCCTTTACTCTTTCATATAAATTTCAACATCAGCTTATCGATTGCCTTGGAAAGCCCTGTTATAATTTTTATTGGAAACATGTGCTTATATATTAATTTAGAGGTAATTGCCTGCTTTATAATTTGAGTTCTTTTAACTGATGATACGGTGTATCTATCTTGGTATTTAGAATTCTTTTTATGTACTAAAATACAAATTTATAACTTCATTCATAAATTTTTTACCTTTTTCATTTCCTTTGTTGCATTTATTCTTAGATATCCTTTAACTTTCGTTGTAAGAATGAGATTTTTAATTTTTTTGTAGTTGCCAATTATTTATCTAGGAATGATACTAATTTTAATGTACTGCTCTATATCTGGCAATAATGCTAAATATTTTTAAATAGCTCTAATACTGCTTTTCTGTATTGTCTTATATATTCAGTGTTTTCTATGTGACTAGCAGAAATGTTCCTTTCTGATCCTTGATACCACTTCTTGTTTTTCTTTCCTGCTCGCATTGACCAAGACCTTCTACATAACGCTGAGTAGGTACAGTGATCAGAGCATTCCTTTTCCTTTGTCTTGACTTTAAAGACAATGCTGCTGAATGCTCAGTATATGATATATGTTGGAGCTTATATGGAGATCTGCTGTATATGCTATATCAGGAAGTTCCCCTGTCCCTCTCCTGCCTCTGGTTTACTAAGACTATTAAAAAAAAAAAAAGTCGAGAACAGTTATTAAATTTTATCAAATGCTTTTTGGGCATCTTTTGAGATGCTCATATGATTTTCCCCCTTTAATATGTTAATGAGGTGAATTTCACTGTAGGGCTTTTCTGATGTTTAATCATGCTGGCATTCCTGGCCTAACTCCATTCGATCATCATTATATATTATATACATACTAATAATTACATTATTGCATTCAGTTCACTAAGGTTTTAATTAAGAGGCTACCCTACGATTCATTGTCTATATTTTTAAATTCTAGAAATTAAATTCTAACTTAGTCTAGAAGTTGATCTGTTTCATATTTGCTCCCTTTTTTCATCCTCATTTTTTTCTTTCACTATTATTTCCTTTAGTCTTTTGTAATATATTTTATTTGATCTTTGAGATAACAAGCTACTACTTCCCAATTGTTCCGTTTGTTATGCCGGGTGGCTCTCCACAGCTGTGGTCCATTTTTCCACCTGGTTTGTGATTTTTGATTCTGAGATCATCTTCTGCAACGATTGGTTTTTCTGTCAGAATCCACTGGGACTGTGTCATGGAAACTTCCTTGCTGAAACTTCATGGTGATGCTTGGGGTTTTTCTGGTCCCTATCAGAATTTGAACAGCTCTTTGAGGATCTTGGTTTTACAAACATGGTTGATTCCACCCCACGCCTTGTGCGGGTCTTGAATTGTGTTTAGGAGGTCGCCAACTTACGATGGTTCAACTTACAGTTTTTTAACTTCATGATGGTGCAGAAGTGATATGGAGAAACGACTTGGAATTTTAAAGCTGGATCTTTTCCCGGGTCTGCCTACCTATATGGGTAGGAGACTTTCTTGCCATGCTGGACAGTGGCAGTGAAGTCAGCTGCATGGTCATAAGGGTAAACAGCTGGTATACCTACAACCATTTTTACACCCATACAGGCATTCTGTATTTCACGTTCAGTAAGGTATTAAAAAAAAACTATATGAGACAGTCAACACTTTAGTATAGAATAGGCTTTGTGTTAGATGGTTTTGCCCAACCGTAGGCCAATGTAAGTGTTCTGAGCACTTGTAAGGTAGACTAGGCTAAGCTGGAATGCTTGGTAGATTATTCATGAACCTATTTTTTTTTTTTTTTACTTACTATATTTTCATACTATATT
Organism: Mellivora capensis; assembly: GCA_004024625.1. Classification (NCBI taxonomy): domain Eukaryota; kingdom Metazoa; phylum Chordata; class Mammalia; order Carnivora; family Mustelidae; genus Mellivora; species Mellivora capensis. The sequence continues at coordinate 133,885 of PISX010002929.1, read as the reverse complement.
TACTTACCTCTTTTTACTTACTATATTTTCAGTTTATGACGGACTCATCAGGATGCACTCCCATCATAAGTTGAGGAAGATCTCTATTTCCATCCTCCTGTGGACAGTGAAACCTCAGCTCCGGAGGCCTGTTACTGAAGACTTTACATGTCCAGAACCATGCAATGTCAGTTTATATACTTCCCTTCCCTACTTCAGACTCTTGAGATTTATTTGTTTTCTTCAAGGACTTTCATGCACTTCTTTTTTCATGCACTTTTTAAATATCTTACAATTTGTCTAGGATTTCCATCAATCTGTAATGCGAAGGAAGAGATTTTCATCACCTTTTGTCTGACATTGTTTCAGAAATTCAAAAATCTTTTCATTTTATTTTAAAGTTTTGTAATCACTGTTTATCTGTGCAATTTTTCCTGATCTCAAATTATCTTTCTGTCTGATGGTAGTAGTTTGATAAATTCAATGTCCTTTTGATTCTTCTTAGAATAAGAATATTTTCTTTTTTGCCTTGTCTCCTAGATATTTAACCTTCTTTTGAATGCCCATCATTTTTTGAAACAGAGTTAATTTTTTTAGAACCAGAGTCTTTTCACTCTTTATAAAACCTCTTAGCTTTTAAAGAATGCTTCTCAAAATGTTGGTCACAGGCTACCAGCATTAGAAGCATCTCAATTCTTTCTTAAAATTAAAAATTCCCCAGTCTTCCTCTCCTTGCCCTTAATCAAAATCTTGGGAACTGGATCCTAGAAGCTACATTTTAAACAAAGATTCTATATACCTGGGGAGCTGCTCTTAAGGAGTATCACTGCTTGCCCAGCGTCAGCTCCTAGCTAAACAAGATAGGCTAAAAGTTTCTTTATGAAAGTTCCCCCTAAGTGTCTACAAAATCCTTTAGGCTGAAGTTTAGAATAGAAATCTCTGGGTTTGCTCTCACTTGCCACATCTGACTCTGACAGCCAGAAGCTTCCCGTGATTCAGGACAGAGGTAGAGCTAGAAACAGAAGTGGACCTGGTGGTGGCCTTTGTGGGTGGGACACACCATGTCTTCTCTGTGTTTGTCATGGTTCCAGTGCCCCACTTTCCAGTCTTACAGACCAGTAGGTACTCTACATCTGGTGGCTGATGGGACCAAGAATAGGTGTGAGACCACCAAGGGCAGCAGTGGAACAGAGATGTTGCTAACCCCTAGGGTGAGAGGGACCCCACTGTCCTGCGGCTTTCAGCCCAATGATGGATTTCTGTTCAGTGTCCTCCCTTCTCTCTCCAGACAGGCTGCCATTTTATAGATGAAGTTGGGACCTGCCATCCTTTGTCTCCCCTGCCATCTAGAACATTTCTGAAGCTGACACTGACTTTAGTGCACGTTTATGGTCTTTTGGTCCTTCCGCTGAGAATCGGAGAAGGCAGAGGCTTTATAAGATGACTTTATGTCTGTTAACGAGTTTCTGGGAATATTTTCTTTGTTGTCATTGTTTGTTTTTTTTTTAAAGATTTTTTTATTTATATATTTGACAGAAAGAGAGATAACAAGTAGGCAGAGAGACAGGCAAAGAGAGGGGGAAGCAGGCTCCCTGCTGAGCAGAGAGCCTGATGTGGGGCTCGATCCCAGGATCCTGGGATCATGACCTGAGCTGAAGGCAGCGGCTTAATCCACTGAGCCACCCAGGCGCCCCTTCTTTGTTGTTTTATACTATGGCTGTGAGGAGGAGCTCTAAGAGTTTTTCTCTTTTCTAAAACAAGTAGTTTTATTATGCAACTGTGAAACACCAAAAATATAGATTTATATTTGATATGTTACATACTGAAGGTATTTTGTATCGCATCTGTTTTATTTTTATTTATTTATTTATTTATTTATTTGACAGACAGAGGTCACAAGTAGGCAGAGAGGCAGGCAGAGAGAGAGGAGGAAGCAGGCTCCCTGCCGAGCAGAGTGCCCGATGCAGGGCTCGATCCTAGGACCCTGGGATCATGACCTGAGCCAAAGGCAGAGGCTTTAACCTGCTGAGCCACCCAAGCACCCCTCACATCTGTTTTAAAAGGGGCTTTATCCAGTTTGCTGTTACTGTTTTGCTCTCTATGTAGATTATATCCAATGTATCATTTTAAAGCAAAGAACCTTACTTCTGTATACATCAGTGATGTGTTTTGCGATACTCTCCTTGGACTGTATTGTGTATCAGAAGTCACATGTCTGGTGAGATTTTATAACAAATAAGTTGGTGTACATACATATGTCCCTGAGATGTGCATTTCAGCTGCCAGAAACCTCGTATGGATCACAGGCTGGGTAAGTGACCATACCCTCTTTCCTTTTTGTAGATAAGGAAGTTATAAACCTACTTATACAGAGGATTGGTGATGCGAAGTTGACTGAGTTTTGTAGCTGAGTCTGATGACAATTTTGAAGGATGCCCTTATTTGCCTGTACTTACAGTCTCTCAGGTTTAAAGTACATAGATCCTTCCAATTGTAGCAAGGCTTAATTTAATGTATAGAGCAACTTAAAGTTTTTACAGGGGCATGTGGTCAATTACTTTGTACTTATTTTCTAGGGAATATAGTAAATGATCATATTGTAGGATCAAATAAAATTTTTCCAACTGCTTCTAAAATAATCAAATGACTTCTATCTTGAAATAGAGGATATGAGAGTTTCAAGAGACTCTGGGGAAAATTTCATCCATCGAGGGGTTGGGAAATAAATATTGCCACTAACTTTGATTTTCTCAAAGTTTTCTGTATTTTTACTTCTTTTCTCATGGCATCAACATTTCTGGGCCTTTTGCTGCAAGCTGTCGAAAAAGCCACTTGGCTTTTCAGCTCAAATCACAAACCCCAGGCTCTGACTTCCTTTAGGATGCAACTTGAGCACCCGAGAACATGGCCAACTAAAAGCCAGAGTGCAAATGTTTTCTTTCATCCCTTTGACGTTGTCCCAAGTTACACTGCTGCAAGAGGGCCCATGTCAGATTGAGGTGAACGCCCTGCTCAGGTCTGATCTGCTAGCCACATTCCCTGCCATGGACGGGAAGCTTGGAAAGGAGGGGTGGTAACTCAGCCATTTCTAAAAACGGAAAATGATAACAACCTGTCGGAGGGCCAGCCACAGCACATGGCTTCATTGGTGTATGCAAACCAGTCAATCTGCTTCTGCTTAGGGGGCGTCTTGGGCCTGATTCAAAGGAAGGCCTTCTCTGTGTCATGTGTGCCTGGAAAAGCCAGAGTGGGTGGAAACTAGAGACTGCTTTCCGTCTTCAGTGTTTATTTAACAAGAGCACGGCCTCCCAGAGAAACACAGAAAGGGCCAGGGGTTTGCAGGACAGAATCCTGCGGCTCTGTGTTGGCTCTTCCCTCTGTCTGGGGACTTTGGTTCATTTGCTCAAGTGTGGCAGTTCCCTGAGACCACCCTAGGCTCCCCTGGGCTCAGTCCCCTGTCTCCCCCTTCCCTGCTCCTTCCGTGCTTTCTGGACAGGATGTTTGCAAGGGCTTGAGATAGGGATTACAATGCCCATGCTGGAAAGGAAGAAAGTTCTTCTTAGCCTGGTAAGGCCTAAGGCCACAAAGATTGTAAATCCCGAGTCTGGATGAAAATCCAGGTGAGACCAGTGCTGAATAACGTACCTTTGGCCAAACCACTGATTCTCTCTGGCCGTTAGTTTCCTCCCTAAAGTGAGTTACTGGTAAGGCCAAATGGCATTCATTCATTCGTTTCTTCATTCGACAAATATTCACGGCACACTTCCTCTGTGCCAGAAACTCTTCCAGGTGCTGGGATACAATGAACATCCCTATGTTCACGGAATTTATCATTAGGTGGAGGAAAGGCAAGCCATAAACAAAATAAATGTTGGATTTATATTTCAAGGGGTGCTAAGTGCTAAATAGGCAGGGAGGTAGGGTGGGGGCCGTAAAGAAAGCTGAGAGTAGGGGTAAAAATTTTAGCTGGGATGTTTAGGGGAAGCTTCATGGAGACTGTAACTTTTGAATAAGAGGTGGGGGAGTGAATCCCACAAATTATTAGGGGAAGAACATCCCAGGCAGAGTGAACAGAAGTGAAGTCTCTGAACCAGCAGCAAGTTTGGCCCAGGCAAAGAAAATCGAGAAGGCACTGTGACCAAATAGATGGGGTGAAGGAAGAGGAGGAGGAGATGATGTCATGCAGGTGATGGGGGTTGGGGGGAGTCATCAGACAATAGAGCTTTCAAGGCCTTTGTCAGAGATGATGTATGTAAAAATGCTTTTTGATGGGCAAAGCATTGTCCAAATGTATGTGCTATAATGCCAGCAAAACCCAGCAACTATTCTGGAATTTGGGCTCTAAAACCAGTCTGCATTGTAGATTTTAGTGCCAGGGTCTTAGTTCTGAAATCCCAGCTCCTGTAGAGCCCTAGTTCTCAAGTGGATTCCAGGATCCCAGGGGCTTCCTCTAGCTCACTGCGGGCACCACTGTCCAATTCCTGGTCAACACACAAGAGTTGGCGGATATTATTGGTGTGTGTGAACTTTTAGGTTGAATGGGATTACAATGGGGTGTAATGTCTTCTGATTAAAAGCTAGGAATTGGGGCGCCTGGGTGGCTCGGTGGGTTAAGCCTCTGCCTTCGGCTCAGGGCATGATCTCAGGGTCCTGGGATTGAGCCCCGCATCGGGCTCTCTGCTCAGTGGGGAGCCTGCTCCCTCCTCCCTCTCTCTCTGCCTGCCTCTCTGCCTACTTGTGATCTCTCTCTCTGTCAAATTAAAAAAAAAAAAAAAAAAAAAGCTAGGAATTGTAGCTTAATGCCAAGCCAACAGCAAGGAAAAGAACCCCTGTCCCTCCCGCCCCCGCCACCTTCTTCTGCAATGCAGGAGGACAGCACCTCCTCAGAAGGGTGAACTGCATCCCAGCAGCATCGCGGAGATGAAGGGGGAGCAAAGGCACAAGCCAGTAGCTGGAGGTTTTTATAGACACTGTGAGACATTTTTATAACCCAGTAGTGATTGTGCTATTGTCATGGCTGACTTGTTAAAATCTGCTATTCAGAGATTTTAATTCTGCTAAGCTTTCTGCGAAACTTTCAAATAATCAAAAATGTGGTGCAAAAACATGCCAAAAAAGAAAAAAAAAAAAAAAGAACGTTGGGAAGCACTATTTTGGAACCTAGAGAATTATACAATTTTACCTGGTGTCTGGCTGAATCGCTTTGGGCCAGTTATGCAGTTTAGACAGATAGACTGGGGTACTGGGTTTGGCCAGTACATTAAATGCATTGTTTCCCCTTTTTCTTAGTGGGGCATTTGGTTTATGGAATACTCTACCCTTTGTTATCCCATTTTATCCTCCCAAGGCTTGTGTGGAATTAGCGTGAGGATTGTCACCTTCTTATTATGAATGAGAAAAATGAGAGAACTGGGGAAGGTTGTGATTTGCCCAAGGTCACACTGCCATTCAGTGGCAGCAAAGATAGGATATGAATCCAAAGGATCCACAAACCCATCCTTCCTTCCTTTTCTAGACTGACTGCCGGATGATGATGACATGATAGAAGACAATCACGCCGGACCAATTATTTGTTGTTATGTAGAAAAATAGCATTCCCATGAATAGCTGCTTTCAGTCTTAACCAGTTATGAGCCCTGCATCCATGTGGAAGGCCCAGAGCAGCTCCAAAAATTTATCCTCTTGATGTAACTGAACAACAGGTTTCATGATCATTGATGTACAGGCAAGTTCTGCGTTTCCTTGGGTGACAGCAGGCTGAGCTCTGCAGGCCTGATCCAACAGGGAGGAGTAGTTTGAGAGCTGTGGTTAGTGGGAATGGTCTGGTTTCTCTTAATTATCACTAAGAAATTATTTCTACTATATAGCTTAATTCTCCCAACTAGATTGACCTCTCATAGGGCCATGTCCGTTATTGTTTTATTTTAGAAACTTTTTGCTGCTGCCCATTCTTTAGCATAGCACCATCTAACCGAACTTTCTAGGATGGTGGAAGTGTTCTCTATTGGCCTCATCCAATATGGCAGCCACCCGTCAGATAGTGGCTATGGAGTACTTGGAATTGTGGCTTCTGCAACTGAGGGACTGATTGTTAAATTTTATTTAAGTTTAATAACGAATTTAAATCTAAAAAGCCACATGTGGCTAGATGTGGTCCGGGAAGAGATTAAGAAGGAGAGTGTGAATTGTGCATGGAGATTGTGTGACTGGGAAGCTGCCGGGCCACGGTGAGAGCAGATGAGGAACAGGGCTTGGAGGATAGCTCAGGGCTTTTAGGTTACCTGATGGGCTTGTACTGTGGTGTGTGGTGTGTGAGGCCCCAGAGGAAGTGGCTAGGGCAGAGGGGGAACTGTGGAAACCATGAACAATGGGTCTTTGGGAAGCGGGGGCTCGGATGCAGGGTGGGCCCAGGGTGGCTGCGATGGTCACAATAATGAGCCTAATAGTAATGATAACAGTGGAAGGTCAAAGGAGCTTCCTCTGAGACTGGCAAGATGAGGGAGGGGCCTAGTGGCAGCCTCACTCCGCACTGTAGGGCTGTGAGTCCTGAAAACCCAGCTTTGTTTGGTAGAAGCCAGAAACTGAGGTGAACTGCCGCCAGAGGGGAAATGGAGGTGGGGGCTGAAAGAGAAGATTTTCCGAACACAGGAACCAAGGTAAATAAAGGAAATGGAACATTAACGCTATTTGCATTCAAACAAAGGAACACCACAAGGATCTTGGTAGAGCTCCCCAGGTCCTTTCAGCTGGCTAGGAATCCTACCCAGAGTGTCCCTCTGCTGAAAGCCTGAGCCTGAGAATGACCTGAGGTTTGAGTGAGGCCTTTGCCCTGGGGGCTTAGGGGCCCCTGACCAAATGTGTGCCCCCATTTTGGGAGGTAGACATGGGGAAAGTATTTACCATTTTCATGACAACCTCAGGGACATACAAGGCAATTCTGTCAGAATCTCCACAAGACCTGAAACCAAAAGCATCAGGGAAGACTTTTTTGGGGTCACTTAGCTGACAGTGTCTGGGAGGACAGAAGCCCAATATGGAGGGCGTCCTGAACAGGACCTTGTGCTGAAGATGTCATGGGGGGCTGAATCCTTCTTAGTCTCGCCCACACTGAGGTGTAATAGCACTGTGTTTTTTAATCCTCCCCTGACAAAACCCACCTCACTCAAAACAAATATTAGCCCCATTGTACAGGTGGAGAAACTGATGCCAAGAGAAGGTAAAACTACTTGAGTGAGTTGGAATGGCAGATCCAGGCTGGAATAGGAAAGCCTAGGGAATTCTGCTCTTGTGTGTCATCAGGGAATCCTGGGGAATTGGGACAGCATCTTCCAGGTGATGTCTCAGTTAACCATGATGCTCTTAGCCTGCCCTACTCTTGACTATGTCCCTTTCATCCTTCATGTCTCCTCCCGAGAGTGGCCTTCCCCGACCACTTAGGCTAAAGGACGTCTCAGCACCCTTTTGTGTCTTTCCAGGCATTGATTCCAATTGTATTTATTTATGAATTCCTCTCCCTCGATTCTACCCACTTTCTTCAGTAGACTTTGGCTTTTGTGTAGTTGAGGACTGGTCTGTATCACTCACTCTTAGATCCTGGCACCAAGGGAAGTGCTTGGTGCATAATATGAATGATAACTATTTTGTGGAGTGAAGGATCCTCTTAGCTTCCCAGAAATGGGGCCTGACCAGAAGACTGGGGCTCCTCAGGGAGGCAAGGAGGACAGGGTCCCTTTGGTGTGCTAGTTTTAAAGGCTATAGAGTAGAAATGACAGCTAGGTTTTGTTAGGTTTGATCGCAGACCGATTGAGTGGAATAAAGGCACCAAGGCAAGCGAGCATTCGAGGACCGGCTTTATTGCAAGCACCCTCGGGCGAGGTTCCGCGACTCTGGGGGAAAGAGAGTCAGGAAGTCGCACTTGGGGCAAAGAGGTAGGGGCTTATATGGGGTTCCGCTGGTGAAGTCCGGAGAGGAGGTACTGAGGCCTTGTCGAGTTTTTCCTAATAAGGGCCGAATTCAGCTGCGGGGTTCCTCATTGGTTCGTCGGTGGGAGGAGAGAGGTTTTGGTCTCCCCTTTGAGTTTGCTTCCCGGGTCTGATGCGGCCGTTGTCGCAGGAG